>JAQGEP010000252.1:22913-58950 GCA_028476805.1 Acrocalymma vagum
TTTGCATAGGCTATCATGAGCAGACAGTCCCCAGGGTATCATCTTGGTAATCACTACTAAGTGGTAGTCCGGCCTTGCTTACTCGGTCTCGTTGCGTAACCCTGCAAGGCTGCCGTGTATGATAACATCAAGGAGAACGCAATCTTGCCAGACGTATCCAAGACGTAAACTATCCCATCTTCTCCGCTCTCAAACGGCCGCTCCGATCCGCTGCCTCCATACTACCATGTCGCCCTCCCTTGATGTTGAAGAGTCACCGGACTACGCAACGCAGGCATGCCAACCGTGCAGGCGCTTGAAAAGAAAATGCACTAAAGAACTACCGTCTTGTTCGCTTGTGAGAGTCGTAGGATTGTGTACCGGTCTAGTTACTGATAAATATAGTGTGTACGGTTGGACAAGACATGCGACTATGGTCCTACACCTGTCATAGGTCCCCACCGGACGCAAATGCTTCTAGAGCGAATCCATGAACTCGAATCGCTGCTGCAGCGGACGAATGACTCGCCGCATGATGGGTCTCTATGGTGTGGACACCGTGCAGAGTCGCTGGATGCTCTGTTGGAATTTCAGCTGTAGGTTGACAACATGGCACAACCATTTTGACATTCGTCTCGTCGTTACGTTCTGGTTTCAGTGGAAACTGGAGAAATTGGTTAAACCTCAACTGACAAGCAAAAGCTCTCCACGAATGCGCAACTCCAATCTTCCGTCAAATCTTTTGTTCCTTGACCTGAAAGCATTCGAAAAGTCAAGTGCACATGATTTGGACCCAGGGCTGCAGGTTCCCGAGCAGATCACAAAACTTCTGGGCAGTCAAGGTAATAAATACCATATTATTCCCTTTGGTGGTTATACGGTGCTGAGTCTCATGCAGAACAGATGGAAAACACTTTTAGTGTATACTTTGAGACGGTAAACAAGTGGAACCCATGCATCAACCAAGAAAGATTCCTCGCAAAAGTAAAAGGCTTCGACGTCACGAAAGACGCAAGCATAGCTCTACTAATGCTCTGTATCAAACTCATAACTCAAACGGTTAGAGAATTCGAAGATGCAAGGACTCCGCTTTACTGGACCTGCAGACGATACTACACAGTGGTAGAAGAAGCGCCCTTGATATCGATCGTCTTACTACAGGCCAAGACGTTGATTGCCATATATGAAATTGGCCATGGAATTTACCCAGCAGGATTCATTTCTGTGGGCCACGCTGCGAGACTGGGGTATATGATGGGCTGCCATGATAAATTACATGCGCCGCAACTGTTGCGCCCTTCGCCAACATGGACTAGCAGGGAAGAGGAGCGTCGCTTGTGGTGGGTGGTTGTAGTGCTAGATAGGTACGAACAGCCATCATTCATCATATGCAGTATGAACTCCGAAATGCTAAACAGGGCAGAACCGTCACACTAGGGATTTCGGGAGGGCCGTTGGCTACGGGTGAACCGATGAGCAATGAATTGCTGCCGGCTAGCAGCATGAATTTTGCTCACCCTCTTGGCTCATCTGACCAGATATTCGGCCCTGACCTCCTTCGCGTAGACAATAGCCACTGTGCCCAAGTCACCCAGGCTGCACACATTCTAGGCCGTGTGCATCAACATAGTGTTGACTACAAACTCGATCCAGCATTCCGCCTCAATGAAGCCGTCCAGCTCAATCGAACACTGATAGCCCTGGATGCAATGTCGCAGAATCCGACCGCTACACCAGGCTTTAAATTCGCCGATAATGCAATTGCTCTCTGCTGCAGCGCACGATTCCTTCTCTACGACATGTACACTGGTAACAAACATTACGAGGGTTTACCCGCGGGCGCAGAAGCGGAAATGCAGAAGCTGTCACATCATGGGATTGAGGCTTCCGTTCATAGGATGAATGATGTTGCTACTCGTGTGCGATGCGAGCTGGCGGAAGATTCTCAGTCTGGTAGTATACATGTTATTCACGCTCTATATCGTGCTGCGCTGGAGTGCATGTGGTATGTGCATGAAGGGAGGGAAGAAGCTGTCGAGCCGTTCGACAACATTTTGAGCGCTCTGCGGTTGTTGAATAAGCGGTGGCGTCGTGCTGGTACGTACATGAAAAGCTCTGATTGCGTAGGTCTAATTGTGTCAATAGGCGATTATATTAAACTCCTCGAACGCTACCAGCAGTCTCTATGATGAGGCTGGACTTCTTAGAAATAAATGGCTATTTAGCTAGTCCCACACTAACACTGGTTTGATCGTTTTGCCTGCCCTCATGTCTGCAAAGGCAGTTTCACAATCCTCCATTTTGTAGTGCTTGACTATTTTCGAGAGTGGGAGGTGATTGTTGCCGTACTCTGTAAGCAGATAGGGTATGAACTTGATGATTTAGTTATTCCTTGTGGCTATTTTGATGGAGCATTTGCATACCTTTCGCGGCTCATTGTCGCCTTCGGTGGCCCCAATGACACTTCTTCCTCCTTGCAGCAATCTGACTACATCTATTGCGGCCGTCGTACCTGGCGCCGGAGCTCCCACAACGGCCGCCCTGCCTAACAATCCCAAAGCGGAGACCATGGTTTCAATCACAGCAGGCACTCCCGTTGTATCTACTGCTCTCTGCACGCCAGACCCGTCTGGAGATTGTTCTCAGCAGATTCCAAGTATGTTCGCGAGCGTTGTCGAATTATCCCGGCTACTAAGTATCGTATGGGTTGCACCTAGCTCCATGGCGAGCTGCAAACGGTCTGCGTTCATATCGACTGCAATGATAATTGCAGCGCCTCTCATCTTCGCCCCCATAATCGCACACATGCCGACAGCCCCGGTTCCAAATACCGCCACACTCATCCCTCTCTGGACGTCGAGCACGTTGGTAACAGTGCCCACCCCCGTTTGAACAGCACATCCCAAGGGCGCCAATAGCCTCATATCCTCCTCCTCCAAGCCTGGCACAGCTACAATACACGACTCGTGCACAATGGCATACTGAGCCAAACTCGACTGGCCAAAGAAACCCCCCTTGACTTCTTCTTGGCCAACATCATTCTTCTCTACATCTCTTTTAAACACAGACGTAGCGTCTCCATTCCACACCATGTGAGCCGCCTGCGTACAATATGCTGGATGTCCGGAGGTGCATAACCTGCAACTCCCGCATGACGAAAAGCTCAATAGGGCCTTGGAGCCAACGTCAATGTCTTCCAAATGGACGTCAGAACCAAGGGCAACGACTTCTCCGGCGCTTTCGTGGCCGAGTACTCGCGGAAATGGTGAGGGAATCGTGCCGTTTAGGACGGAGAGCTCTGCGTGGCAGATACCGACGGCAATGATGCGGATGAGTGCTTCGTTGGGCTGTAAGGTCATAGGGAGGGTTAGTGTTGTTAGATTCAGATTTGTATTGCGGGCTTTTGCAACGAGGGTTTGGGTCGTTTTTGGAAGTGGGATGCACATTGTGGGACTTGTACGCTGTGTGTGAGTTGGAGAGATTCGAGGCAGAACTTTTTGCTTGAAATGCCTCAACCCTTTCTTGTTTTATAGTCGAGTATATCGGTGGAAAATATTCATAGTAAATGATAACGGCATGTCGGTATACAGGTTGACCGATGTGTAGAGCGGACGGTATCCGATATGAAGACATCTGATGCTGGATTGTGTCGGTGTCATAGTTATTGCATATACCCAGAGAGGGCCTTCTCTATGAATAAAATAACTCTCACTCTTGGCTACGATTTAAGATGCAGGCTCGATGTGCGATCAGCCCATGTCACTGGTTCAAATGACCGTCAGCATCCGTATAGCGGCCGCAGCGGCCGCTTTGAGCCCCACAAGGCGAGCATGCCTGAGCCATTTATCCCCTAGAATTATTTGTAACCATCGGTAGAACGGTGCTTGAAATGTGCCGGCCGGTGAAGAAGGAATACTGTCCATGAGTCTTGAGCTGCTACGATATGTATATAATGTCTCCCAATGTTGATGGAATGAACCCACCATAACATCACCTTTCAACGGCATATTTAATATCTTTCATCAGAGAAGAGACCTCTCCAAAATGCCACTTTTACAACATGGAAGCACCAAGTATGTCCCTATCTGGGCTGGAGGCGCCGCTCTACCTTTAACTACCGATACAAACCTCGAGCCAGTCGTATCAGCCGTCCGACACAAAGCCATTCACCTATTCGCTTCTTCGACGCCAGGAACTGCTCAAATTGTTGTCGCCGCAGCAGCCAACGCTTTTGCAGACTGGTCACAGCTGCACTATAATCAACGACGGACCATGTTGCTACGAGCAGCCGAAGTTCTTGAGAATCGAGCAAAGGAGCTCATTGAGGCGCAAATGGCAGAGGCTTCTTGCTCGTTCTCACATGCAGGCTTGAACGTCCGCTTTGGTGCTGAGATCATTCGAGAGGTTGCTGCTAGTATCACGAATGCACATACTGGAGTGGTACCTCCGACTTCCATGGATGGCATGGCTTTCACATTAAAGCAGCCTGTTGGTCCGGTATTACTGATTCCGCCATGGAACTCCGCGATCGTCCTGTGTGTTCGGGGAATGGTCAGCGCACTAGCCGCAGGCTGTAGCGTCGTACTGAAGGCGAGCGAGTTGTGTCCGTACACACATTCCCTGATTGTGGCATGCTTTGAAGAAGCTGGCGTTCCATCGGGTGTGGTGAATCAGTTACAAGCTTGCAGGAAAGACGCAGGGCGCATCACGGAGACACTGATTGCGGATGAACGAATCCGCAAAGTGGAATTCATTGGTAGCGCTGCGGTGGGAAGGAGAATTGGAGAGATGTGCGGTCGGTATTTGAAGCCTGTACTCATGGAACTCGGTGGAAAGAGTCCTGCGATTGTACTTGCTGATGCGGATCTTCAGTGGCTGCGCAGGCGGTTGCCATGGGGGCTTTCATGAACCACGGCCAGATATGCTGCTCCACAGAACGTGTTATTGTGGTTGAAGAAGTTGCTCAAGAATTTAAAACACTACTTATTCAAGAGGTTGGAAAGGCAGCGGAAATGGATTACGGGGCAGCTGTCTCGAGTACAGTTGCCGAGCATGGTCACGAGATTGTAGAAGAAGCATTGCGAAATGGAGCAACACTCGTTGCAGGAGATAATAGCTTCATAGACAAAGATAAACTACGCCTCAAGCCAACAGTCATCACCAACATTCCAGACACGGCTTCCATCCGGGACAACGAGACTTTTGGTCCAAGCGTGTCGCTGTACATCGTCAAAGACGAAGCCGAAGCAATAAAAGTCGCTAATAATTCCGTTTACGGTCTGACTGCTGCAATCTTTTCAAGCAATGCTTTCAAAGCACTCGAAATGGCAAAGCAATTAGACTTCGGCTTCGTCGCTATCAATTCGATGACCTTGTACGATCCGGCTACATTGCCAATCAAGGGAACGAAGGCTAGCGGATGGGGCAGGAATAATGCGGGGTGGGGTATTGAGGAGTTTCTAGTTGAGAAAACGATTGGGCTTCATGGGCCTGAGGGAAGTATTGGGTTTGGGTAGTAGTCGAATGATTCTGGGTTCTTGTTGACAGCTTGATGACTTGGTACTGCAGAATTTCTCTCGCGTTTGTGTGTGGGTACTTGAGTTCTTCTGTAGAGCCTTTATAGGGTATTTATTCATATGATGGCATTAGACACTAGACATTGTTCAAATTCACTCGGGTGCTTTGTTTTATACCAAAGTTTATGGGCTTTTATGTATTTTCAAGCCTCAAAAGAAGTGATCGCCATCATCACCAACATGGGAATCGCAACAAACAAGCTTCCTGCGCCAAATACTATTTCCCAGTGACCCCAGAAAAGTTTCCCTGCACATGTTACGCATATTACTAGATCCGCAAACGTACAGATACATCTGCCAATGTCCACCCGAGTTTTGACATAAAGGCCTTGGAGGTTTATATGTCCGGGTTGTGGCTGGAAGCTGTATCGTGGATATGCAATGTTTCTAATGACGTTAATGTCAATCTCATGATACATAGTTTGGTAGAGAGAACTTACCGGTAGGAATGGATAAAGCTATTGCCTCTAAAGCCGCGAGGTATTCGTTGGGAAGAAGCACCGGAGTGATTGCGAAAGTCGCATGAAAGAAATTTTGCCGTGTCAATCCAGTCTAATTGATCATTGCACATATCCCACTGCTCAAACGGACAGGATACGGCATCGCCATATCTAAGAACGTTGAGGGGGCATGCCCGGCAATGTTCATAATTTCCGGCGGCATCGCGTGCGCAAAAGTCGGAGAAAGGATCTGCTTCAAAGTCTGCAATGGATTTTATCGTCGCTGCTGCCTCTTCTCGCTGCGCCGCGAATTTTGCACGGTATCCGATCAAATCCAAAGGCTCCATGAATACAGAGAACTTATCCCTCGATAAATGGCAGACTATTCGGAACTATGGTGAATATTAATATAAATGGACGTTCGAGGATCCCACAAAAAAAGTACAAGGCACATACGGTAACAGGCTCGATCCTGTCGTATTCTCTAAAGGAGAGATATCTCAGAAAGCCTCGTCTAGCAGAATATTCCTGAGCTAGTATTTTAAATATTTGATCTTCGCCTTCAAGACCAGTTATCTGAACATCTGCGGCATAAGTCGTATATCTTTCCGAGTCTTGCGATCCCCATAAGAGAAACACACAGCACGCGCCTCTTTGTCTTTCGGCCTTATCTTGGAAGTAAATCAAAACACGGTTTTTGGATGCCTCAGCTGGATTTGGAATAATATCATGCATGACCCGTGGCCGTCGTCTATTCTTGATAGACTTGCCGTTCTTCCAAATGGAGAGGACTCAAATCCAGTCGTTCCCAGGACAGGATTTTGCTGACGTCGGACCAAAACAGTTTCTGGTCGCGATGGAAGCTCGAACGGAACTACCGTAGGTGCTGTCATGAAGGAGAGTAGAGTCGCAATTGTAATGTGGTTGAAGGGAGATAGAGAGAGCTGTCGAAATACTTTGCGCAGACACATTACACTCAGCGACTAGGCAGCAATAATCAAGCCACATCGTTGCCACATTTTGTCATCGGAGCCGTCAATTTTATTGGTAGAGAGAAATGTGTGAGGCTGAGCCTAGACACAAGAATATAAGCCAAAACCCACCCACTCTTTGGATATGACTAAGTCACTTGGGCCTTTCTAAAAACCTGCTCGTTCTCTTCTAGGAACAGTTTCAGCTTTATTTTCCATTGTTAAAATTTGGCCCATGTTGGTGAAGAGTTGTGCGAGGTTAAAGTTGATGCATCGAAATTGCGGGGACAAATCACGCCAGCCGCCGTACTATGCATATAAACACGTTCCATTACTCCTATCATAAGCCACAAGACATGCCACTAGCGCCCAGTCTGGCGGTCGCCCTGGGAAAACTAATTTCCAAATCGTATCCAACTGGATTCGCTGTTTAATTTCACAGCGCATCTGCGCATAGCTCTGGCAGCAAAGGAAAGTCCTAAGTTGAAGGAACTCTAGAGATGCAGATGCTTTAGAAGGTGGTGCGTCGCTTTTCTTCTTTTAGCAGAGCGCAGGGACATGGACGTTATAAGTAGCTTGGAATATCTTGACATAGAACAGCCTCTCTTTTAAGGAGAGGTATCTAAATTTGAAAGCGTCCAAGCGTGGCTAACTTCTTGCTGAGGCGTCACTTTTAGCTGTTCTTTTATTTCCTAAGTAAGTGGAACAGGATTTAAAAAGTTAATAAATATGACCTGACCAGACACATCTCGAAAAACAAAAACATTCCCTTTAAAAGCTAATAGCTCCCTATAATTGGGAGGGAGCCAAATGAGGTTCTTTTCGCCTTGAGTTATCCAATTTTCTCTTCGAAATGGAGTGTGTAAGGGTGGCGGAGCGGGAGCAAATTTACCAGCCAAGTTAGATTGGACATATAGCAATCCTCGACTATTCTCGAGGTATAGACCCTCTCCAGAGAAAAAAAGCTTATCAGCCCAGTAGGACTGAAGCGTCTGAAGAGCTACGCCCGTTGCTGCATTCCAGAACCGGACCGTGTTATAGTTCGCTGACGCTACTATATTGCCGTCCGGCGAGAAGGCTATATCGACGATATAACCTTCTTGGCCCTTAAGTATCTGCGAAACACGCCCCGTCGCTGTATCCCAGAGCAGGATCTTGGAAATATATCCCAACGCCACCACCTTGCCGTCCGGCGAGAAGGCCACGGAGTTGACAAAGCCTGAATCGGCCAGCGTTTGCAAGGCCTTCCCGGTCGCTGCATCCGAGAGCCGCACCGTGCTGCTTATGTAATTCGACGCTGCCACCACCATCTTGCTGTCCGGAGAGAAGGCCACGGTATTGACCTGGTGCATATGGATCTTAAGCGTAGGCGAGGCCGTGACTGTCGTTGTATCCCAGAACCGGACTGTGCCGTCATTTGACACCGACACTACCTTCTTACCGTCCGGCGAGAAGGCAACGTTGTTGACCGAGTCTGTATGGCCTTCGAGTGTCTGAAAGACCGCGGCTGTTGCTATATCCCAGAGCTGGACCTTACCGCCGTTTAATGCCGACACCAGCATCTTGCCGTCCGGCGAGAACGCCACGGCCTTAACATAGACTCTATGGACCTGAAGCGTTTGCGAGAACGCGCACGTCGCTACGTCCCAGAGCCGGACTGTACTGTCCCACGATCCTGACGCAACGACCTTGCCGTCTGGCGAGAAGGCCACAGTGTGAATGGGCTCCCTATGGCCCTCAAGCGTCTGCTGAGCCATCCCCGTTGCTGCGTCCCAGAGCCGGACTGTGTAGTCATTTGATGCCGACGCTATTATCTTGCCGTCTGGCGAGAAGGCCACGGCTTCGACTGAACTTGTATGGCCCTCGAGTGTCTTCAGCGCGGCACCTGTTGCAGCGTCCCAGAGCCGGATTGTGTAGTCATCTGATGCCGACGCTACTATCTTGCCGTCTGGCGAGAAGGCCACGGCGTCGACTGATCTTGTATGGCCCTCGAGTGTCTTCAGCGCGACACCTGTTGCAGCGTCCCAGAGCCGCACCGTCTTGTCACATGAAGCAGATGCGAGCTGCTTACCGTCCGGCGAGAAGGCGACGGTGCACACCAAGTCTCTATGGCCTTTGAGTGTCTGCAGCGCCGCTCCTCTGTCCGCGTCTGACAGCCCGACCATGCTATCGTACGTGTCCAACACTGCTATCTTACCATCCTGCGAGAAAGTCACGGAATTGAGCCAGCCCCCATAATCCTCGAGCATCTGCCAGGTCTCGCCCGAGTCCGACGGGAAGACCATTGTCTCGGCCAAGTCTGTACGGACCTCAAGCGTCGGCAAGGTCGCGCCTGTTGCTATATCCCAGAACTGGATCGTGCCATCCTCAAATCCCGATGCTACTATCTTGCTATCCATTGAGAGTGCCATTGCCTTGGCCATATCTGTATGGACCTTACGCGTCCACAAGGCCGCGCCCGTCGTCGCATCCCAGAAATGGACCATGCCGCCCGTAAAGCCGTTTGATGTTGACACTACTATCTTACCGTCCGATGAGAAGGCCACGGCTTCAACCCAATGATCCATCCGATCTCTATGAACCTTGAGCGTGTGCAGCGCCGCTCCTGTGGCCGTGTCCCACAGCCTGACCGTCATACTAGATGTCGATGCCAGCTGGTTGCCGTCCGGCGAGAAGGCGACGTAGTGGACAGAGCCCGAATGGCCCTCCAGCGTTTGTAGTAAGGGGCCCCAATTCTTTTGAACATCGGGTAATCTTTGCACCCAGCAAGGCATCTGGCCTTCAAACTGCTTCCTCACTAGACTCCTCTCTGGTGCAAAAACGAGCGCACTGCAATATATCTGGAGAGGAGCCTGTTCGATCCCTAACCGGCTGTATAGCGCGAATCGCTTCATGTCATGGATAAACTCGCATAAACTAGGACTATCCCTAGTCTGAACAATACGTTAATTGAATATCTCGTGACATACTCGAGTAAGCTTACAAAAGCGATGGACTCCAACGAAGTAATCGCGAGAATCCCTTCAAATATTTCCCGCATCCAGCTCAGAGCCTCAAGCCAGTGAAGCAGATGCACCCGCAGGAACTGATGAACTCGGCCGTTGTCATAAACCTGGTCGCCACTCTTCTGAAGATGCTGCACCCAGTAGAGACACGCATACTGAACCTCGGGAGGCAGGCATTGCTCCACCCGACTGCTCCCTATATCAGCAACAAGCACACCGGGAGCGCGCACGCCACAAATGTCTCGCTTAAGAGAGATAGACATGACCTCTATACAGCTCGCGGCCAACGCCCGATGCGTTTGCTTCTCGTCCACCCAGGGGCGATAGATTACCCGCCCGTGCTCCTCTGCTTCTGCGGTATTGAACACCTGCCGGCCGTTACCCGATGTGAGGTAGTCTTTAGCAGACAGGTGGATGAAGAATACCGTGTCTCGGCGAATAGTAAGAAAGGAGCCACAGTGGCTGACTAGGTCGGCGACTGCTTGGTGAGTGTTGAATGGGTCGCTTGGAAGGCCAGCAACTGCAACGAATTCTCTCAGACGCAGCGGCCGGAAGGCGACAGTGACTGCTCGGAGAATATCTTTGCAGTATTCTGCTGTTTTAACGTCGTCCTGCGCTAGAATATGTGCCATCATTCTGTCGTACAGTGGGCTCAGTCCCGCTGGCATCGCCTCCAACACCTGCCGCGTGCGGTATAGCGGCACGCTCTCTAGCTCTTTGCAAACTAGCGACACCCATAAGAAAGTGCCTTCTGCTTTGTCGTGCAGCAGCAGCTGTACCCTTGCTTGCAATTCCGCATCATACTTCTTTAAAGTCGCTAAGCCCTGTACCTTGAAGTCGATGAATGATTCCACCGCTTTCGATACCTGGTTTGCATTAATCTCGAGGCTGACCTTCACGCCCGCTGAGTCCGGGTGCAGATATCGCTCAATCTGCGGCAGGTTGCGGCTTGTCACTAGCCATTTAACCCTTGATCGTCGCGAAATGCTGTCGTCAGTGATGATGCCCAGCAGGGCAGACAGGCCAGTTGTGCATTCATCGAGAGCATCGATTAGAATGTACGTCGGTGGTAGATCAGGGTCGTTAAGGATGTTTGAGAGTATCCCTCTTAGCGCATAGATGGCGTTGGACCCTTCGAAAAGCTTGCTACCTTCTACCTGGTAACGCTTCTGCACATGCTGTATGAGCTGTTCTCGTTGCGTGACGAGCATGTATATGAGCCCACGGAGGACTGACACTGCGTTATTGAGCTTGGAATCGATGCTCTGGCAGAAGAAGTAGGTCAGCAGATATGCGTCAGAGGTGAGCTTTGGTCTCTTCGCCTGTATCCTGGACAGCGGGCTAAACCTATCTTCTTGCGACAGCTCAGCAATGAGACCCATAGCCATCATCGTCTTGCCTTTGCCCGGGTCACCTCTAATCCACAGCAGCCGCGGGCTATCCTGCGTCCTCCACCATTAGAAGCTGGTGTCGTCCAAGATCCATGTATAGCAGTCCTTAAGCATCCTGTCCTTGTCGCCTTCGATCCTCGCCCGGTCATCGCGCGGGTCGGTTACATGTAGGTCACGGAGGCATTGGTACTGTGCTGACCCGTCTAACCGATTAGAGAAGTCTATGTTGCCATGGACGGGGCCAAGGATTGCGATCGTGTTGCCGTCAATTGTGTTGTTGGTGTACGTTGTGGTATGGCCATGCGGGGACGCCATCGATGGGGCCTGCCCCTAGCTCGATTTGGCGCGGGTCGGGACGGCTCTGTCCGGCCGTTGGAAGAAAGCGGGGCGTCTATCTAAGCGTTCAACAGATGCAGTTCTTTGATGTCTAAGAGAGGCTAAGTTACAGTACATACTTCGAGCTACAGTTGAGTAGTCAAGAGCATGCGAAGCGCCGGGGCTTGGGGCAACGCGATCAGGCTGCCAAGTCTCCGGCTGAGAAGCAGACTCTACAACAGACTTCAGCCTTAGGCAACAGACAGATAGAAAACAAAACAACACGCTCTTCAACCTCCATACAGAAAGACGGGACGTTTGATCTGTCACGTCAGAGATAATTGGTGGCACAGCCGCTGTATCGCAGCCGCTTGGTCAAGCGATTTCTATCGTTCAAAAGATTCAGGACGCAAGAGAGAAAGTCCGCAGCGCATCCGATCACCTTGGCCGCGACGAAGACCAGCTTCGACAACTTGCTTAGCACACTGAGGCTTGTTCAAAATGAGGTAGATCTGCAGACTCCAGAGAGAGCCAGGGAGAGAGCTACAAGAGCAGCTAGATGCCTTCGCTGCACGGCTAGGGAGGAGCAGAGCTACACAGGACAAGCACGCGTTGACAAGAGCACAACCAGGGAGAAAGCGCAAAGCTGTATGTATGAGGCGGACGTGGTGTATGTATCTCCATCACTCACAACCACTCACAGCCACTTTGCTACTGTGGCTGGAGACTTTGAGGCTTCACTGGCCGCTTACGTAATATTGGCGTACGGTTGGAGAGGGCGCCAGAACGCAGGGTGGATCCAACTGTGTTCCTATTGGTTTGTTCTGGAGTACGGTTTTAGGGAGAGGACGCTCTCACACGCTTGGCGGCAGGGCACCCCAGCAGAGCAGCAGTCATCGACACTATGAGTTCGTCTGTGGTCGAAGGAAGCCAGACAGCACTTGATTTTTCACTTCGGTGATATTTGATACGACGGGCATAAAGGGTCACCTATATACATAGGGATAGATTTTGTAATAATAATAATGATGGGCGACGAGTGTAAAGACTGTCGTGAGGCGAAGTGTAACTTGCATTGTCACGTGCCGAGGAGTGAAGCACCTCGTCACGTGGAGAATGATAGCCTAAGTCGTGGTGTTGCGAAGGATGACCCTGATCGTCGCGTTGCGAACAGGATACAACTCAGTCGACTGGTCAAAAAGCAAAGCCGGAGTCTCCTTGCGAAGGGTGGCCTAGGTCACATGGAGAATGATGACGCAAGTCACGTGGTGAAGGATGACGAAGGTCACATGGAGAAGGATGCGGCGAGAGAGGATACAATAAAGGAAGGCAACGGCGATGCTCAGGGTGTAGCGAGTCCCTCGAATGGTGAGTGCAGTTATTTAGTGTTCATAGCGGATAGCGCATGCTCTTGCGTTGGGGGATTAATTGCGGGGAGTGGGTGGGCTAATATTTGTTGTGTTGTATGTAGGCAGACTTGGTGGGGCAGGTGGCGTTGGTGCGGGCATTTTTCGGGAGACGTGACCTGTAGAATCAACTGATGAGGAGGTGTGACACGTACTTTGGCTATATATACTATACTGCGCAGCCAGGAACCCATTGGGTTCACTGTCTACTCTTTTGTAGCAGTGCGGGTGCTTGGCGTAGTGAGTTACCTGTCACAGGAGGGCTATTTGAGAGGTTATGTACGGACAAGTAACGGCAACTATGTGTGTAGAAATTGAGTTGGCTTCATGAGATAAAAGAATATATTATAAAAAATAATCTTCTTCTCCAAACCCTGTTAAAAGTGCAGATATCGAGTAGATATTCACCTATGTAGCCCGTACCTTCCCTAGAAATTAAGCCAGTTCGGGTTAGCGTGGACTTTTAGGGTTGATTATCAACTCTCGCATTCCAATAGGCTGAACTGTATTGTATATTTATCTTGATGAATAGATAAGACGGCACCGGATTTGCAAGTATCGATTGTTTTTCTGTAGTTAGAGGTGACGTGTGACAACAGAATTTAAGAAACGTCCCCGTATGTCACAACATTGGATTCGCTCGAGACGATGATCAACATCTCACCAAGCCAACTCACTCCCATCCGGCCCAAGAAACTTCCCATGTGCATTTTCCACCGTCGCATCGTCGATCTATATTCCACAGGATCAGAATTCGTTCTTTAAAAACCATATAAGGACGCCAACACATACCACTTTCTTAATACTCCTCGTACTCTCCTCGGTAGAAACGATGTACGCAGAAAGATCGATGCCCTGCTTCGCCGGATTGTCAAACCCAACTTTAGCCACTTCCGTGGCGACCATTCTACAGTAATGTCAACGTCAGCTGAACAACCCTCAGAGAAACTATATCTGTCTCTATGCGTTACTTACCCGGGGTTTTGTGCCCAAATAAGCACATCCTCCGTTCCAACTTCAAGCGCGAGCCATTTAAACAGGTAATTACCAAACGCCTTGCTAGCGCCATACGCAGAAAAAGGAACGATGTTGTTCATGGTCGTCAGACTTCCAGCCGTGCTGGATATGTATACGAATTTAGCTTTGCTCTTGCTCTCGCTGTTCCGTAGTAACGGGAATACCGCTTTGTACAGCTCGAGATTGCCGTATGCATTTACGTCGATGTATGGCTGGATGTCGGATGCTGAGGCTTCGCTGAGCTTGGGTGTTAGGCCTGCGATGCCGGCGTTTGCGATGACGATGTCGATGCGAGAGATACTGTGTTCTGAGGACACGGATGCAATGCCGGTTTTGATGGACGTGGGGAAGCGAGATCGAGTTTGATGATGATGAGGCGGGACCCGTTTGCTTTGGGGAGCGAATGAAGGGGCTCTGCGGATGAGGGATCGCGGACTGCGGCGATCACGGTCGTGTTGGGAGTCCCAAGGTAGATGGTTACAAGGCCTTTGCCGATGCCTGGATCGAGAAGGAAAAGATTAGTTTGAAGGTGTGCTTTGCGCTGGGATGAAGGAAGAAGGTACCTCGGTTTGCACCGGTGATGAAGACGGTAGTAGCTGAGGACATTGTATTGATGGAGTGAATCCTTGAAGATGGTTATGGAGATACCTGGAATGGAGTTTGAGATGACGTCGGATATGGTGAAAACCCAACAGCAAGATGTTGATCCATAGCGGTTTTATACCTATGGTATGTAAACTCTTATGGTGCCCTTTAACAAGACGTGGAATACAAGCATTCAAAGCGTGGGACCAAAAAATTCGTCCGCTGTCTAACGCTAGGAGAAAGTGCCTCTAGTCCGTATAATTCAGAGCCCAAAGAACAGAAGATATTCCCACAGTTTTCTAAACTGGCTAGAAAATATTAACAAATCAGTCCAAGTCTGGCTTCATCTATACCATTATCTTCAGCTAGCGGAGAGCGCACTGTCGCCATTTGCGGAGAAGAGGCAAGCTAGCGGAGTTTTGACAAAAGCTAGCGGAGTTTCCACCCAACCACCACATCATCTTCCTCAATTGACACTTATTCTCTTAGAAGTCTCATGAAACATATTTCCAACCTCCGCGGACAATCGGATTCTACTACTTGCTAGCGGAACTTGAAATTGTAGGTTTTCGACTAGGACGGCGTTAAAGAATGTCGAGCAAAACGCGTCACAAGTCATGTCTAGCATGCATCCAGACCAAGCGGAAGTGCGATCGAACACGGCCAAGATGCCAGCGGTGTATTGCCAGAGGCTCAGGATGTCATTACTTGGGTAGAGAGAACGGCCTGCGGGGGACTCATGTTGATTCTCAGGTCAATCAACCGGTTCCGCTATCAGCAGAGGCCTTAGATACGCAGTCACCAGACGCGACATGGCAGCTGCAGCGCAATCATGCAGAGATGACGACAATGACAACCTCATCGCACATGGTGTGGCCGGATGATGCTTCATTCGAGTTTCCTAATCACCCGTTCAATATTGGGTGTATGCCGGATGGAGGCACGTTCACCCTGGATGATATTCACACCAGCGTCAATCAACAAGTACTACCATTAAGCGCTGCTGATTCAAATCTCCAATTACAAAAAAGAATGACTCCCGATACAAGACTACAAGATCGCGTTGAATTTGTGGCGAAGCGACTGCAGAGAATTCCACGGACGTTTGTTGAGCAGGGCCAAACGACATTCATCCACCGGTCGCAGTTCCAGCAAACATGTCCAACAGTATTACAAGATGCGATGAGCGCATGCGCCCTGTATTGTATGAAGAACATGACGAACAAGGCGTTTGTATTTCGGAATTTGGAGCACAAATGCCAGCAGCTGATTACAGGTTTGGATGTTCTGCTCGCCTCCAAGACAGATCTGCTGGCGGCTTTACAAGCGCTGCTGCTCTACCAGATGGTGCGCCTGTTTGACGGAGATATTCGTCTTCGAGCGAATGCAGAGGCTGATGAACCCGTCGCCATCTTATGGGCAACTCAACTCAGAGCGCGCATGTGCAGCGTAGCAAGGGCAGCAGCGCTGGAACACTCTTCAAGTCCTCCCAATCTGAATCTGACGACTCTTGCTCTGGACCGCAATTCGGACTGGCAGTCCTGGCTTGTTGACGAGAGCATACGACGCACTGTGATTACCGCATTTATGCTGAAGGGGGTGTACAACTTTCTCAAGACGGGATATGACAATCCTGCAGAGCTGCGCATATACTTCACTGCACAACAGGCGCTCTGGGAGGCGCAGTCTGAGCTCGGGTGGTCCAGGGCGCAAGAAGAGAGGGAACGGCTGGAAATGCAGGTTGTTGACTGGGACGAGACGGTGGAAAAGGCGACACCGGCAGATCTGGAGGAGCTGGGTGTGCTTATAATGACGATGCTGTGGGGATCGGAAGCTACGCAGACATGGCTGGGACATGAGATTGCGCACAAGTATGGCTTTGAGATGGCTTGAATTGGAAATGGATGGCTATGATATGTGGTTTTATGAGATCTGTATGTAGGTGGATGCAGATGCCGGGTGGAGATGGATCCGTGTTTCCCCGCTTCTTCGGTGCTGGCAGGTTCTTGTACAAATGCCTCTCACCCTGGCCAATATAACAAACAGCCAGGGCAGACCTCTTCTTCCAAAAGATCCGGTGACATCGGAGAGAAGTGCGATGAGTTCATCTCCAGATCCACCATCGTCTCTCTGCAGAGCTATTGGAAGTCCCGCACTTGTTTTCCGAGGAACTGCCGCGATGACGATCACGAACAGGTTCAAGCCAAAAGCCCCCGCTTTGCCCGCAGAGCTTGTACATACTAAGGCCATCAAAGCCTGGGAAAAAAGAGGACCTTGGACACGCTCATTCGTCATTCCAGCAAGCGTTCGAGGCTTTTAAGCACTTGGACAACGGTGCTACATGCTTCCGATGCATGAGGCTCTCTTGGCCTGAGGAAACGGGTATTTAAGATGGGCGAGAGTATTCATAAGCTACTTGTGCTTGCTGCTGCTTTTGCCGAAAAGCTCGTCGGCAGTTTAAACTCCTCAAGATGAAGCTCTCATACGCATTAGAATTGCAATTGGCTTCGCTCTTGGGCACAGCAGCGCTTTGTTCCGCCCAAGGCTATACCAACGAGTCTGAGGTGCCGCTCTACGGCCAAAGCCCGCCTGTTTACCCAAGTCGTATGTGATTCCCTACTTAATAACAGCTTCAGCATATACTAATCTCAGAAGCTGTTGGCAATGGCTCAAGCAGCTCAACATGGTCTTCCGCGTACGAGCGTGCCAAAGCCCTGGTCGCTCAACTGACACTGGAAGAAAAAGTAAATGTGACCCGTGGATATCCTGGCCGCTGCGTTGGCAACACCGGTGCCGTCCCAAGGCTAAATATTCCTCCAATTTGTTTCGCAGACGCTCCGGATGGCGTTCGTGGGCAAGAATTCGTCTCCGCGTTCCCGGCTGGCATACATGTAGCTGCCACGTTCGACCGGGCCCTCATGTACAAGTATGGCTATGCGCTTGGAGAGGAGTATCGCGGGAAAGGCATTAATGTCGCCTTGGGACCTGTTGCTGGCCCTCTGGGTCGCGTAGTTCGAGGAGGGCGGAATTGGGAAGGATTGTGAGTGTCAATTCCACATATATAGTATGGGTACCGTGGATAGATGCTGACAAGCTCTCACCGCAATAGGAGCAATGATCCATACCTTGCTGGAGCTGGAATGGGTGCCATTACACGCGGTACTCAAGACACTGGTGAGCACTGTCGAGTCCCAGAAACCGGAGATGTCTGACCTTGAATTGCAACCCAGGCGTCATAGCAACCCCAAAGCATTGGCTCCTGAACGAGCAGGAATTTCGGCGCAGGCCAGACTCCATGGGCGAAGCACTTTCCAGCAATGTAGACGACCGGACATTGCACGAACTCTATGTCTTTCCTTTCATGGACTCCATCCGCGAGGGTGCTGGCTGTCTCATGTGCTCGTACCAGCGACTAAACAACTCGTATGGGTGTCAAAACTCCAAGATCCTGAATGGCATCTTGAAAACCGAACTTGGCTTCGAGGGCTTTGTTGTCAGCGACTGGGCGGCGCAGCATTCGGGCGTTGCCAGCGCGAATGCAGGCCTGGATGTTGTCATGCCCGATGGTGGGTTTTGGGGAAACAATCTCACCGAAGCTGTCAACAATGGAAGTGTCAGTACTGACCGCATTGATGACATGGTCACGCGAGTGTTTGCTGCGTGGTACAGCCTCGGACAAGATCGAGAATACCCAGAGATTGGCGTCTACTCCAATCTGCAAAAGCATTTGCCAGTCGAGGTCCAAGGCGATCATCCAGAGTTGATTCGAGAAATTGGTGCCGCAGGTACTGTCCTCGTAAAGAACGTTAATAACACCCTACCACTCAAAAACCCCAAATTTCTCACCATCTACGGCTACGATGCAACCGTAAAAGATACCCCATGGCAAAATCCCGCTCGATTCGGTGGTGGCTACGAAGTCAATTTCGGATGGAACATCTTGAACGGCACACAGATCACGGGTGGCGGATCTGGCAGCAGCACGCCTTCGTACGTCATTAGTCCATTCCACGCCATCTCAGAAAGAATAGCAAAAAATCGTGGAACGCTGCGATGGGACTTTGAATCTGAGAATCCCTATCCGCCATACGTCAACGCGGAGGCCTGCCTCGTCTTCGTCAACACATATGCATCCGAAAGCTTCGACCGAGTCAGTCTCACAGACACATTCAGCGACAACCTGATCAAGAATGTCGCCGCAAACTGCTCCAATACCATTGTAGTCACTCACTCAGCTGGTAAGAACCCCATTTTCCAACCAACATTTACAGTTCCCTCACTGACTCTCTGCAAAGGAATCCGTGTCGTCGACGCATGGATCGAGCATCCCAACATTACCGCCGTGCTCTTCGCAGGACTTCCAGGCCAGGAAAGCGGAAACTCTCTCGTCGACATTCTCTACGGCGACGTCGCACCCTCTGGCAAACTCCCCTTCACCATCGCCAAAAACGAATCAGACTACGGCCACGTCTTGAACTCCACCGTATCGTTCGATGCCTTCCCGCAGGATAACTTCACTGAGGGCGTGTACATCGACTACCGCGCCTTCGACAAAGACGGTATTGAGCCACGTTTTGAATTCGGGTTTGGCTTGACGTACACCACGTTCGAATATACCAATCTTCAACTCAGCAATAACGAAATCCAACTCCCAGCCCTACCAGACGCCAACGTCGCAGTAATCCAAGGCGGCCATCCCGCCTTATGGGACACAATATTCACCGTCAACGCGAGCATCACAAACACGGGCTCCGTCGCAGCGGCAGAAGTCGCCCAACTGTACCTAGGTATTCCCGACGCACCTGTGCGCCAGCTTCGCGGTTTCGATAAAGTGCCGTTGCAACCCGGGGAAACGAAGACTGCTAGTTTTGCGCTGACGAGACGCGATCTTAGTATTTGGGATGTTGAGGCGCAGCAGTGGCGGGTGCAGGATGGTGTGTATAATGTTTGGGTTGGGGCGAGTAGTCGGGATTTGAGGCTTAATGGTACTGTGAATGTTAGTAATTGAAAGAAAGAGAAGCCGAGAAAGTAGGAAAAGGTATGAAGTTAGTCGATGAATATTTAAGTGATTGAATCCATCGAAACTTCAAGGTCATGCTGCATTCGGGCCTAGAATACTCTTGAGTGTTTTACTTCGCTGTTCATGTGGTGTTTTATTTTTACACATAAAATAACATTAGAGTATATGGTGCCGTGTAGGAAGGTAAGAGAGCAGTTTATCAAGACCTGAATGCTCCTAAGGGTCTTGATTAGGTGTTGTGGATGATCTCAATGATAACGTCTCGAACACCACAGAATCCAATGATCAAATTCACCACTGCGCCATTCTAGTAGATATTTCCCTAGCCTAAGATTATCTACTCTACCGTAGCGAGCCACCGGCACCGTGAGTGATTGGATGCTCCTTGTACCTTGATCTCACAAAGGGAGCTAGATACGCTGCACGACCCTGTCTATCTGCAACGCCCCGTGGTCTGGCCCGCCTTGGAAGAAATCGACCATCCCGCTTCTGATCGATCCTTGATATCATTTTTTTTTATCAATTCTAGATCTCGCCTATTTCGGCACTGAGTCCTAAGATAGGATGGAGATCCACGAATAGCAAATAGAAACCACATTGTCCCACCGGTTGTGTTCTGTTGTTGGTGTTCGAACGTCTTTTATCCTCCTCGTGACAGCGCGCTCCTCCGAGTCTCCTTTCGTCGTGACTTTGTTTCGTGACTTTGGTCCTGGCGGGAGAATTGAGGCAGAAGACGCATTTCAGCTCTGCCCTCTCAACCCAATTCTTCAATGGATTCCATGGAGAAGTCTCACCGTCAGGGTCCAGCGCTAGTCAGCAGTGCAGGTTTCGACGACGGAGATGCTGGCAACGCGTACCACCCCAGCCTCAAAGGCCACACGGAAAATGACAAGGCCGACATGTCACGCATGGGCAAGACCCAACAATTGAAGGCTTGTCTATGTCATGAATTGTGTTACTACATCGGCTAATTTGAACACCAGCGAAACTACCGGCCGCTTTCTGCCCTGGCCTTCACAATCATCATCCAGGGGACATGGGAAGTCCTCATGACAGCAACGTACCAGGGACTAGTCGACGGTGGTCCCGCCGGCTTGATCTGGTCATATGTCTGGACATTTACTGGCTTCTCATTTGTTGTAGCTTCCTTGGCTGAGATGGCTTCCATGGCACCGTAAGAGGCAACCCAGCCCAGTGTGGCTTAACGTGCGATTAGTCGTAATAAACTAAACAACCAATGCGTAGGACTGCTGGTGGCCAATACCACTGGGTTTCCGAATTTGCTCCTCCGCGAATACAAAAGCCTTTGAGCTACTTTACTGGTGCATCTGACCTCCATACAGTCCCCTCCTTCAATAATATGAACCTCTAATACTATCCAGGGTGGATGTCAACATTATCTTGGCAGGCTGGCACAGCATCAGGCCCATTCCTCGTAGGAACTCTCATCCAGTCATGCGCCATCGTCATGTATCCAGACTACGCGCCGACAAACTGGCAGGGAACCTTGATGGTCATTGCAGTTACGATTTTAGTTTGGATGTTGAATATCTGGGGATCGGATTTGATGCCCATGTTCCAGAACATCATGCTTGGAGTTCACGTCCTAGGTTTCTTTGCCATCATCATTGTGCTTTGGACTCTCTCGCCTCGTCTCTCGGCTGAGGTTGTCTTTACAAAGTTCACCAACGAGGGCGGTTGGAGCTCAATGGGTCTATCACTCATGGTAGGCCAGATTTCTGCCATTTATGCTTGTATTTGTGAGTACTTATCCCTACGATTCACACATACATTCTCACTTGTGCAATAGGCTCAGACGCCGCCGCCCACATGTCCGAAGAGACTAAAGACGCCGGCAAGACTGTTCCCCGCGCCATGCTCGGCTCATACTTCATCAACGGCGCTCTCGGCATCGTCTTCCTCATCAGCTACATGTTCATGATCACCGACGTCTCCGCCGCACTAAACGACATCACCGGATATCCTCACATATGGGTTTTCATTCAAGCAGTATCGTCCAGCGGCGTCGTCGCACTGAACGTGATTCCCACGCTTCTCATCTTCGCCGGCACGCTGAGCTTCAACTTGTCGACTTCACGCCAGACATGGGCATTTGCGCGAGACAATGGCCTGCCGTTTAGTAATTGGCTTGGTGCTGTGAACCCGCGGTTGAGAATCCCAGCAAATGCCGTTACGATCACTTGCGTGATTACTATTGCGCTGTCTCTTATAAGTATCGGGTCTGATGTTGCCTTCAACGCGAGTAAGTCTTATTCATATCAACCCGCAATCCCGACCTATAGTAAGCTATCATCATCTCACAACACACAGTAATTTCCCTAAATGTCGTAGCCGTCATGATAACCTACATGATATCTATTAGCTGCGTATTATACCGGCGCGTCCGACACCCGGAATTACTTCCGCACTGTCGTTGGTCTCTAGGCCGCTGGGGTGTTCCAGTCAATATAATGGGCGTGTTGTATGCCTCCCATGCATTTTTCTGGAGCTTCTGACCGGAAGCTACGCCGGTTGCGCTGGAATCGTTTAATTGGGCTAGTGTAATGTTTTGCGGTGTGGGGATGGTTTGCTTGGTGGATTATTTTGCGAGGGCGAGGAGGGTGTATGAGGGGCCGGTGGTTATTACGAGGGGGTGGTCGGGGGTGCATTAGATGGTTTTAGGGTGTAGGTTAGAGGGAATGTGAGAGGAGGGAATTTGAGTGTTCAAATTTGCGGTGTAGATGATAATTTTTGCTCCGCTGAAAGCTTGCGATGTGTAACTGAATGGAGGTAGAGATCGGATAGAAACGATCTTATGAAAGTAACATAGTTTCATTATAGTTAACCTTAGACCCTCGCTTTCAACGTAAGGAGCTGAGCAATAAACGATTCTTCCAGAGCGTGCACATCTTACTCCAGCGTCTTGATTTGCATAATCGAGATGAGCAGATTACTATTTGATAGAAAAGGGTTGTGGGAAGAAAAATGTTCACATTTGATAAGAGTATTACGTTTAAAAAGAGAAGATGAAAGGAAAGTTGGCTGCGGTCGCGTCTGCTCGGCCACTCTTCGACCTCGCGAGGAATGCGATGAAATGCCCATTGCCGAAGCACCTAATACGGGTTGCTTGAAGCAAAAAGATCGTATTGAATAGCCATTATGCATAATAGTGCTTTGTTTAAGTATTAGAAAAGGTCCCTGTGTTGTAAATATCTGTTTTATAACTGAGGATGCCCAACTAAGCATGCATTCACTTCGCTTAAACGACCGACGTATCATGCAATTGAGCCCAGGTAAGTTTTATAACTCGAGTAGTATTACATTCTTAGTAGTTCATTTCACTAATACATTATAATTATCTACTTAGAACCCCAGGAATTCAGGAAGACAAATATGGACAATGGTGGGTCGGAAGTCCGACATTCACTCCATTTCTGTTGAAATTCCAAAAACACACTACCAAAACGAGTAGAAATTCGTATCCTACTTCAGCTCTTCTTTTGTGCACCCTCGAATCAAGTTTCTGGTTCAATAGAATGTTCTCGCCTCAGCTGCTTAATATCCACGTACAAGGATTACCAGGGCCGGGACAAATGCTCAACCTGGAAACACAAGATAAAATACGGCTTGGCCATATAAGCTTTCAGCTTTGGAGATCAATATGGCGTGATTTAATAACCCGAAAAGGGTCTAAATCTGCAATCCAAACACGTGTGCCATCTATCATGCAGGATTTCGCCCGTTCTCCAACGGTTAGGAGAAATTCCGAGTTCTTTGTGCTCCCACATATCAAAGGGAGTTTCCTCAATAGGCAGAAATGAAATGGGGTGCATTCGATCTACCTTGAATCAATATATTATGGAATACGATGTGCGGGGTAGCTTTCTATTGCTTTTAAGAAAGACCTTTATACTTCATATATGCCTACAGTTCAATCGATCGACAACGCAAGATCTTGTAATCTCAATTACCACGTTGTTTGCCGATCATTGCTACTATCATCATGGCTGCACTACTTGTCATTACAACGGTTGTGATTATTTCCTTCGGCTCGGGCCGCATGAACATGTTTAGCTGCGGTACTGACAAAGCGTATCGCCATAAATCCTGGGATGGCAACCAATGGGCGCCTTCAAAAACTACATGGGACAACATGGGTGGAACTTTCAACTGGACACCAACTGCAGTGACCTGGCCAGGGTCTAGTAATATGGCGATGATGGGTGTGGGTGCAGATGGTCAGATGTGGTCGAAGACTGGAAGCTCTGGGTCATGGGGCAGCTGGAATAACATGGGCGGATCTTTTAAGACTCCTCCTACATCTTGTTCATGGGGCAGCGGTGGTATGGCAGTTGGTGGTATCGGAACTGATGGAGCACTATGGACTAAAACTAACGAAGGCTCGGGGTGGGGTGATTGGCAATCTCTTGGTGGCACGTTCTGGAGCCCTGTGTCAATGGTGTCGTGGGGATCAAATCGGAGGAGTGCGATGGGAGTAGGCACCGATCGACAGCTTTGGATGAAAGACTGGTCGGGAAATTCATGGGGGAATTGGCAAAACTTAGGTGGGACATTTATCAGTGTGGTTATTGTTATATCAAGAGCCCCTGGTTATATGAACGTTTATGGGGTTGGCTCCGATAAGCAAGTAAGCTATCTTTGTTTCCGTACTTCATCGTTTCCCTACCACTGACTGCATTATAGATGTGGACGCGTGGATACTCGAATTCTGGCGGCTGGGGTGGCTGGCAGTCCCTTGGAGGCACATTTGATAGTTCGCCTGGAGCCGTGTCATGGGGCTCTGATAGGATGGACTGTTACGGGAAGGGTACAGACGGCAATGTAAGATTTTTTCATATTTACGCTAGCCTTCGACTTCTTAACAACTGACTTCCTTAGACTTGGCACAAATCTTGGAGCGAATCGGGAGGATGGGGCAGCTGGGAGAATATGGGAAATGCCTGCAAAAGCGCGCCTACAGCCAGCTCGTGGGGCCAGAACCAAATGAGTGTTGCCTGCACTGGTAATAGTGGATCTACGATGATGAAGTCTTGGAACGGAACGGGCTGGGAACCTGCTGGGTCAGCATGGGATAATATGGGCGGTTCAATGATAGATGGCAGCTGGTGAAATGCCTTGAATGGAAATTGATGGCCAGTGACTCTTGTGCAGCAGGGTGGTTTGTAAGTTTGGGTATTAAGTAGCTTAGCTCGAAACTCCCATGAACAAAGGCTACATACAGTTGGTATACAAGTGGCATCAATCTCAGTATTCTACAACGTCAGCAAGATTCCTAAATCGGCCAACAGGCGACCTGCGTGAGGGGGATGTTGACACTGCTAGGGGTGCCGAGCCAATATGCATCAGTTATTCCCAATGTAATTCCCTATTAATGGCGTGACTCGTATAATCATCTTCGCGCTCTACAGACCCTTCTTAATGGCTTTAGAAAGACTGACAGTCTTTTCATAAACCCATTTGCTAAAATCATTTCCCTCCTTCCATGATTTGTTGTCTATTGTTACAGTCAAATTCCACTGCAGATACTCATATTCGGATGTACCGTAGGTATACATACATTTTTTGTTAATTTCTTCCAAAGTATCGCCGCTTGTTTCATTGACAAAGAGCAAGGATAGAATCCACATTAAAATGTTCGAACCCCTAGATATCTGATTAGCGGTAGTTCCAGCATGCCTTTGGGCACCGAAGGGTAAGAATGCTTACCCGAAAGCAGTCCAGAACCATCCATGACTTGCGCCCTTTGTAATGCCCAGTGGAATGCAGAGGCTAAGAATAGATGCCAAGAGAAAGTTGGTGAAGACCTGGTACAGTAGTCAATGGCTGTTCACTGCATCGAATAGCCAGGTTCTCAGCTTACTGCCAGGCTCATACCGAGCTCGCGAACCATAAACGGAAAAACTTCTGAGGAGATTACGAATGCGGCAGGTCCCTCCCCAATAGAGTAGAACTTTCAAAATCAACTAGTATTAGCGTGTGCTATTCTCTTGCCTTGTTGGAACGGCGTTGGGGTCATACAAAGGTGAATATCAAAGTGAAGCCTATGAAGAGTCGTGATCTATGCTCGGAGTCTTGATCAAGGAAGAGTGCGCCGCCTGCTATAATAAGAGTAATGGCCATGCCAGGAAATGACCACTTGAGCGAAGTACGGCGACCTGCCCCATCGATGTAAAAAAGTGGGAGCAATGTTGAACTAGCCACAGGTAAGAACGATAATCAAAGATCCCAATGATATACCACGAACAAGTGATTGATGATAGCAAAGTAGATAGAAAACCGCAAGGCGCGTTGTGTTTCGTCAGCTGGTAGATGTGCCAAATTTCCGTCGCTTGCGATCGCTTTGGCAAACATGATTGTGGACATGAATGCAAGGATGTTGATCTGTGGGGAGTTAATCTAAATGTGGTTTTAATGTTTTCAACGGACACAGTACGCCGCAAGCTTGCTGTGCAATCATCACGATTTGGCTCGCACGAAAAGCACTACGGTACGCAGTCAGCAGGTCTATCGATTATGATCTAAATTGTGAGGTTTATGTGTATGCTTTATGGCTCTGAGAACTTCTTACCGTTTAATATAGTCAACATGCTTAAAGAGCATTATCTTTTCCCACAGGGTCATGACCTGAATGTCGCGCACCTCACCCTCCCCATCGTGGACTCCATTTCCCCCTTGTCCAGTGGCTCGAGAATTTTCAGTCTGCATTGTGTTTTCCATATCAAATATTTCCACGGTGTTGCTGAGGCGACTATTTTCTTTCTGTATAAGAGTCTTCTTGAATTGCGCCCCCTCTTCCTCCAGCTGAAGATAAATCTTAAATAGCTCCCCACACGCTATGATTGGACTTGGTAGCTGATGTAGAGTGATTTGGGCTGCCAGGGCATCTTGGTACCTGTTTCTCTTCAGAAGCCATCGAGGTGACTCTATTGTATCCGTTAAAATAGACAACAGTTATTGGACGAATTGGGACACCTACCGACACAGAAAGGGATAAGAGACAGAAACATCAGGGCAGGTATACTGGATACATAAGTCATGGGCTTCCAGCAGGTTTGGTGCTCGGTATAGCGATAAATGATGAGGTTGGCAATACTTCCTACGAGAATCCCGACCGTGTCGAAGAGTTGCCAACACATGGCCATTCTGCCTAAAATTCTGCTCAGTGTGCTTAATATGGGAGAGGGATACAAATTTGTGACTACCTCGAATCGACTCTGGAGCGGTCTCTGAAATGTATATCGATACCTAAGATTAAAATTGCATCAGTTATCTACATACTAGGGAGGCAGGGGATTTATATATACTACTGATGCCTTTGCGCCCATTCTACGTCCTATTAGCATCTGGTTCGTTCAGAAAGATGGTGTAATATCGGAAACCTTACCCTAAACCCAGGGCTATTCGGCACCCTAAGAATTCCTTCCTGGAACATGATTAATTAAGCAAGAATGCTACGGCAGAGTGGCATACCAATTTGTAACGAAGATTACACCTAAAAAAATTAGTTTAGTGCATGTATTGTTTGTTCTCCCAAACACAAAACCTTACAAAGAACAGGAAATAAGCTAGCCAATCCTCCAAGCGCAATAGCTCCACGTCGTCCAATACCAATATCAATCACTGGATCTGTGATCAAGCTTCCAACAACTGCCCCAGCGAAGAAAGGCATGGCATTGACTGCACCAAATATTAGGGCGCCAGAGGAATTGGTAATGTCAACACCAAGATCCACGGGCCAGGAGACATTGGCACCTTGAACATCATTAGTAGGCTGTAGTCAGTGTGTGGCAGCGGCCAGAAATTAAAGGGAACGCTCAGAGTACCATTCATTGAGGATTGGTCCCAACCCCTACGTATGTGAATTAATGTCAATACAATTGATTGTGATCATTCACGCACTGTGTCATAGCTGCTAGACAACAGGTAGCCATAATTTGCCATTGTCCCGTGCTAAGAGTCTTAATGTGATCCCAAGATGACTTAGGAAGTAGCGTCCGGTCCTCCCCTCTCTCTGAATCATTGCCGGACCGGTCGCGAGAACCGGTCTTGCACAAGAATCTGCGAACGGACATCTTCTGTTGCTTGGATAGCTCAGAAAGAACATTTCTTCCTTGGGTCAAGTGTCCTGTTCCAGAAGAGGGGTTTCTGATAAAGTCTCGCGCTGTATGTAGGTCCTGAAATACTATGACTCCCTTCACAAAATCATCTTCTTCCACTATATGGTCCAACTTAAATTTCCAGAAATTTGCTGCCTTCGTCATTGCTTGACTATATGTCAACTTTTCCAAGGGGTTGTTTCTTTTATTTGGTAGAATGTCAACTGTGTTCTTTTCACACGCCGGCCTCATACATACCCAACAATAGTGCTCTCTCCTGTGCCCGACATTGCTGAAGATCTACCGCGGGCAGCTCTCTTAAAGGGACCCGTTGTTTTTGTTGGCGCACAGAAAGGGATATAGAAATGGTTCAGAGATGACTGAAAATGGGCTTCAACGCACTCCAGCGAAATTTTAAACCAAAGCAAACCCTACCCATGGTAATTTCGGATCCCCGCACTAAGCACTAGACAACAGAGGAGAAGGATCGGTATATGCGGGGGCTAGCTTTTGCCTTCAATTTCCCCTATTGCCCTGTCTTGGTGTGGGTCAGATGACAAATATGCCGGTACCAAGTATTACGTGGCAATGGCACCTTCGCTAGTCGATGGGAGTCATCAAAGACAGTTGCAACCACTCAAACGATATTATACTAGCCGGCCTGTATGTGCATAATGGATGGTCCGGAATAGGGCATTGGAAGCGAAGCCTAGAGCAGAATGGGCTCGGCATCATCGACTTCGTTCACGGAAACGGGAGTGCTGTTGTAGCAATGCTAGATAGCCACAAGATATCGAATCCAGCACTTAACTACGCAAGTCTGACCTATATTACACCATGTACTTCTGTGGAGCATTATCACTTAGGGTTTCTAGTTTCCGTCTAAAAGAGATGGACTGTAATGTAATACATCTCCAAAGTACCACAGTCACTACAGCAAGAGGCACAGCGACACAGAAAAAAACCCAGAGCTGCGGCGAAACAACAATTTTCTGACTGGATATATCCATCTCAAAAAAACACATACTCATAATTGTCTAGCGCAAAAGGAAGCAATTAGTGTTTTTCTGGTCAAAATCAAGTCTACAAGCAGAAACTCGTACTTACTGCCACAAATGAAAAAGGAACATACACAAGGGTCAACATTGTGATCACCCGTATACTCACTGAGTCGTGTGAATTAGCTTCTGCTAATTTGAATAGTTGGACGTTTTGTTGTGCAGAGTTATCTTGATTTTTAAGGTTCAGAGTATCTAACGTATGAATACGAATTCTGTCCGCGAATTGAAGAAGATAGCGGGAGTTCTCAGCGTGTGCGGAACACTCGTTGCGAAGATTATGCAGTACACTCATACCATAGGGAGCCTCTTCGCCTTGGATATGGGCGTTACCTTGCAAATCATCTAGTATGAGATTGAGAGCCGTGAATATCGAGCGCAAGGGCAGAAACATCTGCTTGAGGCTGTTTGCGTGCCTAAGAGACGCATGACTTATGTCGAGATCATCGCTGAGATTGAACGTCATTACCTGTCCCGACTTGATTGCGCATTAGTACAATTAGGTGCGAGGATGAAATGGACCCACCAATTCCTGTAAAGCTAGCTCGTAGTAGGTGCAAAAGTCCCTCCAGTTCGACAAATAGCAAGAGATTAAGATGGAATGAACGAAGAATGGACTCGTGAAGATCTTGGTGCGCCCAATGTCGCTCTGCAAACACTCTCTCAGCCTCCTCTCACCTAATGCATTGGGTGTTGGGCTGAGAATGATCCAGACTGACTGCCGTGTTTCTAGATCCAGTCGATGGTATACCCCCGTCTTTCGTATCTCCCACGGATCGCGATTATTTGTGGTACGGGAGGGGGGCTTCAACTCGGCGTACTTGTAAATGTAGCAAATTTCTACACGCTACAGTCAGAAGGGCAATGCATATAATATTAGAGTCCGCTAACCCATTGATTTCAAACCGGTAATTGTCCGTATTGGATAGCAATAGCCGTCTTCTGTCCGTCTCACGCGTTTCTTAAATGAGCCGAGCATGTCGAGAAAGGCAGGTGTGACATGGTAGTGACCAATAATTGGTTGCAACAGTTCGACGGTGGTCAGTAAAGCAGAACGTGGATCCTTTTGCGATACGAAACTAGGATTCGCTGTGATTGAGTATCTACTGTAGTCTTCCCGGCAAGATACACTTACATTATGCGAGCTGTTGGATTCAAGGTTTTGGTGTCATGCAGATAACGACACAATGCTTTAGGGTCGTCAAATTGATGTTGTATGGTATAGGCTCCATGGTGCTCTGTTTGCTTCAGTGACCGCTAGTAGACAAACAACTAGATAGGTATAGCAAAGGGGAAACACTGACCAGCGCTCGGCGTACTTACATCGACTAGGTCGATGTGACAACACCCTGGTTGGTCCACTGTAAAAACTTTGGATATACGAGAAAGAGAGAGCATGGAAGCGTCAGAATAGAGAGGGTCCGTGGACCTCGCCACAGCTTCCATTGCGAGTACTACCATATCGACGAAAGGGGGTAACAGGAGGATTTTTATCAGGTCGAAGGCATTATGTACAATATAAAACGAAGGCGGGGCAGAATAGAGAGTGCCTCGATCCTCTTATTTTCACCGGAAGATGCGCCTCGGCTGCCTGCCAGGCCATGCCATGCCATGCCATGTCTTGCCTTGCCTTGCCTCAAGTTACTCCATCGCTCCTCTGCAGCATGTCAACAATCTGTCATTATTGCTGTGAATTTGTACACACGGACTCAAGTTCGTCCTGTGTCCAAGTTAGTTGCACGACTTGTAAAGGAACTGGTCGAGTTGACAACATACATCAGTGAGCGACCGAGGAGCATAATAGCTACAATAGCCTCCGGCTTGCTGTTGCATACCATTCGCCATTATTGAACGTTTTAGAGCAGAAATTGTGGGGTCTTTGTACCATTATACCAAAGTCTGAGATGCCTGGGAAAGTAGCACGTAGCACAGTCTCCAATCTTTGCGGCGTGATGAAACTACAGCCTACGGTATAGCGCGGCATGACTGCGATGCTACCAAAGGTAACTCTGCTCTGAAACCTGTGCCCGAGACGCAATCAGAAGGGGCCCCTATTGATCAAATGTTCTCATACACAATTGATGAGTCCCGGGCATTCGGTATTTGACAGGGAGTTAAATTACGCAGTAGGCAAGATGGCCGGTGGATGCATGTGCAGGATCCAATCAATGATGCAGAACACCAAGCTCGGTTTACTTGTCGAAACCCGAAGCTCAGCCTCGCATGCAACGCCCTTTTCCTAATGAAATGCCCAGAGAAATCGGTGAGGAGTATATATATAGTTCGATGACAGTTTGCACACCTATCCTTTTCCGGCCCCATCTGCTTCCCCCGACTTGTCGGGAGCCAGCTCATGTGCATGTCAATAATGTCCTGCATGTATGGGATTTGTAATATCCGGACTGTTCGTTCCCACAACACCACTTCCTTACAAACCCCAAGGCAGAAATCAACCAGTCATGGAACGCCACTGGGCTATGGCTCCCTCTGCCACGTCGCCCTTCCCCATGCCTGTGTCTGTTGGTGTGGGTATAGGCCAAGGGCCTATGGGATCAGACGCCACGGAGAGCGAATTCGACAAAATGTGCACGAATATGGCCACACAGTTGAAAGACAAAATGCGGAAACACCCGAAAGAACGAACATGCTACGTAGCGTTGGGGGATATTTTGCAGATTTTCAATGAATATAGCACCAAGGCTCTGTTTCGAGCGTTCGAGCCTTATTCGAGTGACGAGGACCGAGACCAGGCGATATGTCTGCTCCATCAACGGCAGCCAGAAGACGACAGTGCAGCATACCGTTATCTTCGTGGGTTTGCTACTCTAATCTACATGGAAAACAAACAGTATATCCACCTTGCCACATACTACTTCCTTCAACCCTCTCGAGTGCATCAATGGGTACCGCCAGAAGACAATTCCTCCCGCGAGACAATTACCAAGGCATGCTTCTACAAAGGAATCTCTAATCCATACGACGGTTTCTACGACCATTTCTTCGAGAAGAAACCACTTTTTTGCGCCTTGGTGCTGAAACCAGGACGCAATGTAGCGGTGGCCGAAGTGCAACAACTACCATTCTTTTGCGAGCGCAGCAAGCGGGTTGGTGCGGGTGGTGCGGGCAAAGTCTACAAAGTGAAGGTCGGGAAACACCACTGGGTGGAAGGATCTATGTCAAACCAGGAGGATAGGGTCCTTGCCGTCAAGAAATTCAGCAGAAAGAAGGCACCTGATCATCGCTTTGCTCTCGAGGAGGCCATTTTAACCAAGTTGGGCGATGCCAACACGGAGAGCAAGCACATCATTCTACCGATGGCTACCTTGGTTCATGGGCCGGAGCGCTATTTCATATACGAACTGGCAGAGATGGATCTTCAGAGATATATGGAGGAAATCACACGCAATTCGCCTAAGGACGACTCATACCGTGACCAAACGACAACAGTACTGAAGAACACGACGGGTCTTGTCAGTGGGCTCCACTGGATTCATACTTGCGAATTGCCCGGTGAAATGGTACGCATATTGCACCGCGACATTAAGCCAAATAACATCCTCATCATCGTGGGACACGATTCGAAAGAGGTGTGGAAGCTTGCCGACTTTGATCGGGCGACCGAACAATCGCGCTGGTCTTCGGAAGTATTGCCGGGCAATCCAAGAGATGAACAAGCGTATCGTGCACCCGATATCATCGAAGGCAAATGGGGTAGACGGGGTGATGTATGGGCCATGGGTTGCATCGTGACAGAGATTCTCTCCTGGCTGGACAGTGGCAATACAGGGGTGAATGGGTTTTGGGAAGGGCGCTCAACAAGAAATGGGGCCAAACAATCAGCTGAGCGCTTCTATACCGTCTCTAGTAATGGTTCCACAGAAATCCCGAGTACATTCGTTAAGAGCTGGCTACGGCAGTTGATCAAAAGGGCTAAAGAGAGGGCTGAAGACGCGGTTCAAGACAGGGCAAGCGGTCAAGCAACAGACCCTGCCTTAGCTGACTTCATAGAATGGTACCATGCATATGTCATGAAGGTAATTGACGAGTTATCAGAGAAGGTTTTGGTACCAAGGGCCCTTCGCGAGGGCGCAGACAAGTTCTACGATTTCATGTCCAAAGCATACAAATCGCAGCAGACACCACCACAACACCAAAGTCCATCGCCTGCCTCGCCCTCACGATCACAATCAAGATCACAAGCCGCAGTGTCTGCCCCTATCCACTCCAGAGAACCAACTGCTGCCAACGTGGTACCCAATTCAGAACGAACCCCTCGAAGTGGTGACGGGTCAGGAGGCCAACGCGGTGGCAGCTCTGCAAATGCGCCTGAACCACAGAATTGTTGGTTACTTTGTTCCCTCATCGACAACAACAGCAGTCCTCCCAACGATTTGAGTTTATGGGATAAAGACGACTTGAACAAGTGTTGTTTTGCATGCGGGCATGTATTGATCCACAAGGCCATCAAAAAGAAGTCCGAAGTCTGGTTTCGAAAGCTTCTCGAAATTGACCAGGTGGACATCAATCAGAAGAATGGTAAAGATGGCGGATTAACCCCCATCATGACGAGCGCCCTGAAGGAGTGGGACTACGCAACAGATATCCTCCTCGCCAAGAAATGCAATCTGCCTAGCAAGGAAGACATGGATCAGATAAGGTCTTTTACAACGAGGCGTAATCTAAACAAAAAGGTAGAGAAGGAGCGAAGGAGAAGGATGTGAGCAAGCCGGTAGTCCAGCCATTACTGTGCTGATTTAACCTTGCTTCATCATCACCAACATATAATAGACCATAATCAGTATGTAATAACTAATCTATCTTGTTTAAGCATCTCAAATAGCAATCTTTCGATTCACATGATTCCATTTCCCACCTTTTCATCACTAAACGCCTTGCTATGAATTACCAGCGAAGGGGGTACCTCAGTCACGGCTGGAGCTGGAGCTGAAGCTGGACCAGGCGATGCCCCGTCTTCCTTCTCATCGCCTTTCAAAATCTCATCAGACACAAAGAAGCTTCCAATAAGACAGAGTGCCATGAGCGGTACAAGTACGGCAAAGACGGCTTGGAATCCCTTCATTCGCGCGTCTAGCACGGCTGTATCATGGTGGGCTGTGGCTCGGTCACCAGCTCGCCAGCGTCCGTCTAACACTTCTGGGATTAACTCTGAAGGAACCCTCGCACGCAGGGCTGCCGCTGTGACGCCGTACTGCAATGCCGTGGAAACAGCAACGCCGGCCACGCCACCGAGGGAACGTAGGAGGTTGCGGGTCGATGTAGCGACGGCGCGGTCTTCTGTTCGGCTCAGTGCCTGTAGGGCGACGAGGCCTGGTGGCAGATGAATCAGTATTAGTAAGATACAGCAAAAGAAACAAAGTAGTCATGAATGAATACGGTTTGAGGGGTGAATTCTCACCTGGCTGATGCACGAAGCCGACTCCTGCGCCTTCAATTGCCAGAATGACGACGTATAAGGCCAGCGGTGTTGTACGTGAAAAGACAAGCTTGAGACCAGCTCCAAGCGCCCAGAGAAAGAAACCTATCCGGAGGACTGGTCCATATCTACAGGAAAGAGCACATTGTTAGAGTTGTAGTTCAGTGATTCAGAATCACGCTGCTCACATACCTGGCCATCTTAGACATAATTGGGCCGGACGAGGCGCCGGCGAGACTCTGGGCTACGAGGAAAGGGAGGATCAATGTTGCACTCTGCAATGGAGTATAACCCCGGACAGTCTGCAAGTAAAGGGGAATAAAGTACTGCGTTGTCTGCCAGACAAAGTCGTGGACAGCGCCCTTTACCAAAAGAATAGCTGGAGACCGCTGTTGGAAGAGACGCCACGGCATAATAGGTAACTTTGCCCAGTAGCCCTCATACAGAGCAAAAGCAATGAGGCAAATACCACCAATAATAATCATGGGGATTGTATACGCGCTACGCCACGGCCAGATACTGCCGCCCGAGCTGATGGGAATCTGTTGTTGCATATGGCGCCTTAGTATCTCAACGGACTAGTATTGTTTGCTCTGCCATAGCTATGGTAGTCAAGAGAAATGTGGGTATGATTGATGCACTTACAAGCATGAGGGCGATGCCAGATACAGATGCTGCGATCCCAAGCCAGTCAATTTTCTTGATCTTGTCATCCCATCGCCCTGACACAGGCTTGAGAGGCAGAAGGAGCAGCAACAGGATCAAACAAAATGAAGCCAGGACGGCAGGGACCCAGAAAGTCCATCTCCAGCCATCATCGGATAAGCGGACAAGACTGCCTGCAGCGAATGGTCCCACTATGGCACCAGCGCCTATGGCGAGGCTAATCATGCCCTGATATTTACCACGTTCCTTAAGGCTCACAAGATCGCTCACAATGATGGCAACAAGAGAGCTGATGCCGCCTCCACCAACACCGCTCAGGGCACGGGCAGTGTAGAGCCAGGGTGGACTGCGAGCAAACCCGCACAGTAGACCACCGGCCACGATGCACGAAACTGAGGCCAATAGGATAGGCTTGCGTCCTGTGATATCTGACAACCGGCCATAAAGTGGCTGGAAAGCTGTCTGTCCCAGCAAGTAGGCCGTTCCAGCCCAGGTGATGGAGGGACCGGCATCGAGGGCATTGGCTATGGTTGGCAGCGCCGTCGTCACCGCGTTCATGTCTAGGTACGAGGTGAAGTAACACAAACAGAGGCACAGATAGGCAGCCATCAGCCGGGGAAAGGGGAGCCGAGAAGCTTGATCTTCAAGCTGCCTTTCAGTGACACCTTGCGGGCTGGCTGTGCCAGCTGTTGACTGATGAAGCGGCGGTTCTGGCTGGCTCATTGTTGGCGAGTCGTGAAGAGGGGAACAAGCATGGGCGAGTTTGCTGCAAACATGTAAAGTAGATAGATGGTACGGAGATGAATGATGCGATATGAGTAATTAAGTACCTGAAGGCTGCGGATGTTGATGTTGGCGCGATAACAGATGCGTATAAGATAGAGGATGGTGGTTTGGTGGTTTGGTGGTTGCTCCTTCCCTGACTGGTTTAGGCAACGGGTATCTATCGTATGCAAAATTCGGGGTACCGTATTACATCAGCGAACGCCCGGACCCACCGAACGCCCACTTTCAGCAGAATCACATAAATTGTTTTAAAGCTATATAACCACATACA
>JAQGEP010000253.1:0-58883 GCA_028476805.1 Acrocalymma vagum
AGAGGACTTATAACTAGACTATATATTAGTATAAATATACGCTTTATAGGCCTTACTTAGTTTAGAATAAAACTAATATAATAACTCTTTATTAAGATAATAGAAGTATAGAAATACCTTAAAACTATTACGCGTAATATAATTAGCTAATAAATACTTTTTATAATTAGAGAAGAAAGATATAAGAGAAGAAGCTACTCTACTACTTATTAAGAAACTACCTAAATATATACTAACTAAACTAGAATAGAATATCTCCTAGGCTAGGGGCTTAGAAGAGGGAGATAGTATTATAGTTAGACTAAATAGATTTACTTTCTATTATAAGAGGTAAGGGTCCCGCGAGGCTTATCTCTACGCCTTAGATAAATAGGAGATTAAGTAGCTTAATAGAACGTATAAAGACCTAAAGGACTATAACCTAGATACGTAATAGGAGATTACGTAATAAGATTCGCGATTTATAAGATTTATAGGAATAAATCTATAAATCTAATAAATCTACCTTAAAAGCTTAAATATATAAATACATAGAAAGTCTTCGCTAGGAAGATATCGTTAATCTAATAATTTAGCCCTCCTGCATTATTATTCTATTAAAGCCTACTAAGTAACGCCCTCTATAGCCACTCCTCAGTATCCGATTAACGTTCACATCACGTGACCTACCTACTACTACCTAGTCCCTCATTACTCACCATACCCCGACAGCGAGGCTTGTCTCCAAGCAGAGCCCCGTTACAGTTATAAGGCGCTTATAAGCCTTAGCCTCGCACGTCACTTAGGAGTACGTAACCTAATTACTAGAGTAATAATAATTAAGTAATTAAGTAATTAAGTAACCCGTATAGGTTAGCTAATTACTTGAGCGCTAGTAATTTAGTAATCCTATAGACTATATAGCATTTTATAATAACCTCTTAGTTATTATATTCAACCTAAGTTACTCTAAATAATATACTAGTTACTACTATACTCTTTATACTAATATCCCATCTTATTAGACTACTCTGCGAAAACCAACCCAAGACCTTTCAGTCTTAACAGTAGGTTAAAGACAGGATATACTGCTTAGCTAGTAAATACGCTAGAATTAGGAATAATTCTAGCGCGTAAATATTAGAATTTTATAATAATATATTAAAGTTAGCTAGTTCTTGCATAGTATAGCTAGAATTTTAAAAGTTTTAATATTCTGTAGTAGTGCGTACTAGTGAGTAGTGCCGCGCTAGTAGGCGTACACCACATCCTCGCAGTGTATTGAGTACTTATGTGCCAAATATCCAAAACCCTTGTGCCGAAAATCTTTCACCTTTTTTTATTGCTAGAAATCTACCTTCACCGGAAACGCCACTGAAACGTCTTGGTTGGACGCGCCGCCATTCTGCACGTGATGAGCACCGGGTGCGATTTTTCCAGGTGGTCACCTTGGCTGATCCACGAGCCGCAACTTTACTTCTCTCCCCACAATCCGCGACACAGCAACAGGCAGGAATATACCTAATTAGTCGCTTAAGCACAAGTCGCACACGGGCAGCATTCAGTTTCATGGCTTGAAAATGCGCGGAGGGCAAGCCCGACTTACGCATTGCCACATGTACGTAGGCTTCTTCGCAGCCTGGCGTTGCGCCGAACTGTACTGGCTGCTCCGCCGAATAAGTGTTCCAGATGGCTGTCATGTGCTCATGATGTATTTCTGGTGGGTGCAATGCTCTTCATGCAATCACTACAGTTGCAACAAGTGCAGCCTTGCGGTGTGAGAAGATCGTCCATTTCATCGTCAACATGCCAACGAAGACCACTGTTTAAATACCTACCCACAAACATTCCCAAACCCACCCAGGCCCAAAGAACACCCCAACACCAAATCATTCAAACTCAACCATCCCTCCACCCCATCTCCTTCGCATACTCCTCCTCCGTATACGGATGCACCTTACTCACATATTCCTCAAACTCATTCACCACGCGCAGCGCATCATCAATATGCTCATACTCCAGCCCCTTCTCATAGTAACTAGCAAGCTGTCTCGCCGTATTAACCACATTCCTTATCTGCCGTCCATTCAACTTATGCGCAGCCAGTTCGTCGAGATGCTGTTCGATTTTAGAGTACTCGATTTCCTTGCGCTCAGAGAGCGATTTAGCAAAGTTGCGCCAGATGCTCTTTCGTCCTGATTCTTTGAGGATGGGGTAGTGCAGTGCAAGTTGAATGCGCGATTTAAACGCTTCATCGAAGGTGCCGATGCGGTTTGTCGTCAGGATTAAGATGCCGTCGTAGTATTCTAGAACGCGCAGGAAGACGGACACGAGGGCGTTGCGCTGAAGGTCCATTTTCGTGCGCTCTTCGAGGAAGACATCGGCTTCGTCGAGGAGCACCACACAGCCCCATTTCGAGCCGATGAATAGAACAGAGTTGAGGTAGTTTTCGACGCTTTCGGCGTCGGTGCCTATGTCGCCGCATGTTACGCGGTAGAGTGGTCGCTCTGCTAATTCTGCGACGCTCTCTGCAGTGAGTGTCTTGCCGGTGCCGGGGCCGCCATGGAGCAACATGATGAGCCCTTCGCCTTTGCCGTCCAAGAAGTCTGTCTTTGCGGCGTCGCTTTTAGTGAGGTGGACGGTTACGAGGGCGCGGATGAGTTTCTTTTTTCTTTCTTCGAGGACCAAGCGGTATTCGAAAACTTCTTTGTTCCAATTGATATCGCGAATGTGCTTTACGAGTAGCATTTCTACGCACAATGTTAGTGATGATTCTATTGAAGAGCTTAGAGTTTCTCACTCCATTTCTTGTCGTGGAATCCAAAGCCTCTAATAGACGCAGGCAAAAGAAGCACAAAAGGTTCCGCGGGAGGAATGTCATTCTGCATTGCCTCTTCGTCCAACTCGACTCGTGGTGGTGGGACTTCTTCGTCCGAGTGCATCAATTTGTACGTCTCCACATCTACCATGTATCGAAGATTTGCCTGCCAGGATGCTTAGCTAAGACATGAAAGGAAGAATCACCCGGTTGTTACATACCATTTGAAGCTCCATTCCCTGAAGTGGCACATCGTAACTCACAAACTTCCGCTTTCGACAAGCCCAGAATTCGGTGCCGCGTTTTTCAAGTTCGTCTTTCAGTCCGGCCTTGTCATATCTCAACGGGTATGCCTGGAGCTCATTAATTGAGACTTCATTTGCCGAAGAGGGCCACTCGATATCGAGATGAGTCTCTTTTCTCCAGAACTTCCCATCAAATTCCCACGACCAGCAGTCCAAGTCCAGGTGGTCTCGGTTACCCCCCGAGGGCAACGGACAAGACGTGACCACATATGCCAGCGGTTGCCCATTTTCGACCTTGACAACTACTTCATTAGGGCGGAACAGCTTGGGCCAGTGTTTCCTGTTCACTCTGCCTTTCTTGAAGAGCGACTCTGCTTCCAAGTACTCGTCGGAAAGACACTGGTCAAAGTGCCTGTACAGAGCTTGCAGGTGAAGTTGACTGGCACGGCTTAACAAAGATGCGGAGGGCCCAGTGAAGATTTCTCGACAGTGGTACAGCTGAAGATAAGGATAACTAAGATTATGCGTGGTATCCCAATTGTCAAGACTTTCTGGTTCGTGTATTTGAAGTTCATTCAACGCTTCTCGAAGCCCATGTGAGAAGATCATGGCTTCTGACTCACGCGTTGCTGGTTTGGCGTCCCAGGCAAGAGTGAAAAAGTAAGGCTTTGCTAAGAAAGCCACATCTTCTGGCATCTGCGGAGTTGGTTGTCGCTGGAACTGGTCCTCAATCTCCTCATGGTATCGATCGCAGCTATACGTGATATAAACCGCGAAACTAATAGCATCTCGCTCCTCGAGGAAATTATCAATGTTGCCAATTGGTCGCTGGCCTTGTAGACCGGTGGCTCGACTGTTGCCTTTTACCAGACGGGGCACGTCCAAATAGTCGGCGGATTGCTTGTGTCGTTCATGGAATCTTTGGGATTTTCCGCACTCCACTCTATGGATAACAATGTATTGAGCAGTATCGGAGATTGGAGCGTGACGAATGCGTTTGATGCGGTCGTGGTCCGGGGATGTTGTATCAGGTTCCGTTACCGCTTCTTCACCCTGGCGTAAGCGCTTGCCGGTCAAGTTGGCGTCCATGGCCAACGCCGCGATTCGGGGGGTCATCATTGGTTTATTTGTAATTTGTAGGCTGCTATGTCGAATTTTCTCAGGATAAATATTATCATGGATATTTTGTGAATGAAGTGGAATGAAGATGAAGGTTTTCAACCTCACGGTGGCAGTCGCGAGGCTGGGGCTGTACCATTCAGCCTGACACGTGACCGCTCAATTACCCTAATCTAAGGCTGAAACAGAAGAAAATGGCAGTCAATTCCTCTAGAAATGCCACGAATTCAGTGGTATAAATGGACCATCCCATTTTTTAATCCGCTTGAGGAATGAACTCGTGGTGGTTGTCAGGCAGTGGTTTGTCTACTAGAGCTTCCAACAACTGCCACAAGGGTGGATCACCACTGCAGGTGCCGTCACTTGAAATATTCTTCGAGAAGATGCTCTATTTCTACTATTATTCCACTCATATAATACATTACACTCCATTAGTACCTAACAATATACTGAAGAGGAATTCGGTTAGTCATGGTATTGTTTGACCTCTGGGTGGTGTGAAAAGAGGCCGCCCGGGTCTTCGTTGGGTTTTTCTTATAAGATTCGAGAATTGTTCATGGGGGGCCCTTGCCAGAAAGTCTTCGCTGTGGAACTTGGCACATTCACATTGCAAATATTCCTATTTATTTTCAAGTTTCTAGGATGTTGGGAAGTATGTGGATAATATATCTGAAAGCTCGGAGATGTCACTCTCAGACAGAGTCGCATCGAAGGAATACTTTCCATGATTCGCTTCGTATTTTGTCGAGTGCGGAGTGTGAGACCTAGCACTTGGTACTGTGTATGAGGAGAGGCATTGTAGGACTTGAATTGTAGCCTTTGGTAAATACTTATCGGAGGCTGTTTTATCGACGGTCTTGCATATCGGGTAACACCGTGCCCGTATACTGCTCCGAACGTAAGCCAGTCTTTCCTCCTTCCTCAATTCGGTAGTACGCAACCCCTTACAGGGTCGTCGTAACTAAAAGAGCTTGGGTCGTTCAGGAGCGTTTCTTTTCTCCGCGAAAATAGCATTTTGCTACCGATCAGCTGTTTTGAGAGCATGCAGAACAGTGTGTGCTTGCGAAACGTTTCCGTAGGGTTTGCTACGGGTCTATGACCATTCGTCAAGTTGGCACTACCAAGCTACTGTGGACCTTGCGCTAGTACACACCATCAAGGCAAACCTCATTATCATGAAGTCTGAGGACGTGTCTGTGAAGATTGATCAAAAGCAAGGTTGACGTGCATGTCTGATAAACTAATTGCGTTCTCAGGAATGGCAAGAGAGTTTCAGTCGCGTTTACCTGGGGATACATATCTAGCGGGTATGTGGAAAGCGGACCTCGCTTCTAGCCTTCTACGGAGAGCTACAGCTTTGGAGTCTATCCAACCAAATGATTCAAGGGATCACAATGCTGGACCTCACATCATGGCATCTTTTGACCGAAAGACACCGCGCACCTTCCTGGTCCCGGCTTTCAGACCGCGGCATAGTTTGGGCGTCGTGAACTTTTCATTATACCAAATGAAGGGTCATTTTATCTGTCGCTTCCAGCATATTTGTCGATATCCGTATCCCAGCTCGCGTTCCTTGCAGAGCCCGCGGAGTCCTGTCTGATTGCTGTGCACACTGTTTGACATCCTATCCACCCCCCACGCTGCTCTGATTGGTCTATCGACGGTGCAGATGGCAAGGCGGTAAGGTTGCAAGTGCTCCTATCGCTTGCTTGACTAATCATCACATCTCGATATTCGATGGTGACATGGCGACCACTGCTGACTTTGATACGGTTCATAGGCACTATATCCGTTTTGCACCTCCTACTATCCTTATGTGACTCTCTGGTCGGGTTCAATGGGCCGTTCTTTCCAGTTGGGCCAGATTTACTGTTGAAGTTCGTTGGGAGATTGAAATATCGACGGAAGAAGACCTTTAACGCAGGAGCAGATGCGCATATGACTCCAAGATCCGCTTCCAGTGCGGTCCAGGTCCATGCGTAAAAGGCGTACCATGTAATGTCGTAGGTGCCATAGTAAATGTAGATTGCATAGTATGTGCGCATGATGCCACAGACGCATGTTCTAATACGAGTCAGTATTTTAAGTTGATTGAGCCACCGGCAGTCAACTTACACTAAGCCTACTCCAAATATACCTATTAACGCAGCTTTTTGGCGTTTTTCGATTCGCAAGTTCCATACCAGTATCATTGGTAAAGTGCAGATAAGGAAGTCCTGAAAGGTGCCAATGACGGTAACAGACACAATTACTGCAGCTTCATCAAGGCTTCTCAACTCATTCTGAGCCCTCCAATAAGGGTCATGTATGTGCCAATATCCCTCGACTGGGGTGTACGAAAATATGATAAGGAATGTGAATATGACGGCAGAGCAAACGACGAACGCAATAGAAGCCCACACCCAGTATAGGAAGACCTTCGAAATTGAACCGTTCGTGAGGCGTCGGTAGAAGCAGAGAATTGAAATTTTTATCAGTGTTGTGGATTCCAGGTAAAGGATTTCAATTGCTAGAGTGATCTGGAGGCTAGTAAGCGCTTTGTCAGGTTTGCGGGTCGTGAACACTTACCTGCCGGGTAGTGATTAAAGTTCGTGGAGTCTGATCCCAGGCATGCCATTGGAAGCCATATGTACGAATGCCTATAAAAGATTAGAATCAGTATTCTGAATTCTTGACGGTGCACTATTTACCAAGGATAACTGCAACGGTCGATCCCACCACAAAAATAATCGCAATCGATATCAACAAGTCGTCCAGTCCCGCGTTTTTGGCTACCATCAAGCGAGCCCACATACGGGCAGAATATACAATGAGTGTGAATATGAGAAAAGCAATCAACATAATTGGGACACCCCAACCCCTTGTTTCTGGATCCACATGGTTCGGTCTAGGCCAGGAGCTGATAACAGGTGGGGGAGGGTATAGGCCCCCAGCGCGAGCGAAGACAGCATCTACGCTGTTATGATTAGCCATACTGTGGTGTTTGCTTAATGAGCGCCTTTGTGCAAAGTTGAAAGGACAGGGAGAACATGCAACGCCGATGAACAAAGGCGCGACAGCAGAACATAAAGGTGTTACTGATGTCCTCTGCACATGATGGGAATGTCCTCTCTTCTACCCCAGCTCAATACGAGATAAAGCACCCCGGGCACACATTTCCCATACTCCACGTGCGCAGGAGAACGGGAAATCGAACGAGAAGACGGTAAACTGAGCTTAGTGTGGCGTTTATCCATGGAAAACAGGTTCAATACGGGTATAGGTCGCCTTGTGTGGCACTTGCAAGCATGGGATACTCAGACATGAGGGGCATCGAATGGTCTGCCGCGGCACCACCAAACCTTCTTTACGGTGGATGTCGCTGGACCCAAGCAAGAGGCTTGCTTTTCCAGGAAGGCGGGACGCCCTTGCCTCCATTGAGGATTGAAATGCATGTCGCCCGGGTCGGTGACATTCTCCAGGAGCGGCACTACTTCACGAACTGGTGGCCAATGTTTCGGACTTGTAACTCACTTTGACAAGACTTGCAGGCTCTTCCCCTGTAATTTTGAGACGGCTTGAAACTTATCCTTTGCTATCTTTTGCTGTAAGGGCTTAGATGCGGCAATGCAAGGTAATCCGCACGTGTCAGGTCCAAAGGCACGGGATACTAGCGCTAAAGTTGCCCCACAATCAGTGGCCTGATGACGCCCGGCCATCTACCATCCACCATTCGGCCACCTCACTAACACGCATACTCCGATTTCAACGCCCGATATCTCCACAACCACGAAATCAATATGAATCCCCGTGAGCCTGCTATACGATCTGCTATCCTCGACCTTGAATCTGGTGTTTTTAAAACGCCAACGGAAAGCTCGCGAGGCGCGGGGCGTCAAACGATCGACGCTACAGGGCAGGCCACCTCCTTCCTTGCACGGCAGCCTCGAGTAGCTAGTATTGTTAGCCAATCTGTTACGACAGTCATTGAAGCGAGCTGGTTGACAGGAAGTGATTCTCATCGCTTAATAATTGCTACCAGCTTACGATCTTACTTTATTAAGGTAGTGTCAGATTCAGGGGGTATTGTTGATGGATTCAATGGGTAATTGGTGGCATTGAGTTGACCGATTGCTCTCATCCAGGGATGGGGTCGGGTCCCTTGATCCTGTTAGAGTATTACGTGCCGAGGTCCCTACTCAATTGTACAGATCCGACCTCAAAGCACTCGCTCTATCTAACACACCCCCTTAGCTCAGACGCTTTACAAGCTAGATAACTATTTCTATACCTATTATACGAGCGTAAGGTCTTCAAATAAGTTATTCTTAAATTACCCTAAGAGGTACTTTATTAGTTGCCTTATAGTTAGGCTGGCAAATAGGTAGGGGTTGGGTTAGGGTTAAGTCTTACATAAAAATAGAACCCTACCTAGGGACTTAGATAAATAGGAAATTAAGTAGCTTAGTGCAATCCACGACCATTAAACACCACCACTCCCTCACTAGAGCCACCGGGCCATTCGAACAATTAGATCTTTCGAAAATCTTTGAACTTGGGCTTTTTCCCCTCCAAGGCAAACCACTTCTCCTTTTGACTAGCATCATGAGGCGACTTATCTGTAGACATGGCTACATCATCGAATTTTCTTTTCAAATAAGCTCGCTCCACCCCTGGCCGTGCTATTTTATCCGGAGACGTAAAGGGTTTATTCGATGGAAGCTCAGGACGATGTTTGACTTTGGTTGCCTGCTTCTTGGGGATTTCACGAGACCCAATATTTACGCTTTTCGAGTCGAGAGCCAGCGGGTGATTGACACGGTTCGTATGGTTCGAGAGATGCGATTTAGCGAATGGGTCGGCTGCAATAGCAGGATCTCGATAGTGGCTATCACTGCGGTATCCGGTCTCTGGAGACAACCGGGAAGAGGGTTTATGAAGATTATCGATAAATGATGGACGAGGCTTCCTTAAATTTTTCCATGTATCCTGCTTTTCGGCATGTCTGACGCCATTACTCGAGGAGTCTGGAATGCTCTTTACCACTACTCTAGCAAATGAAGAATGATGACCGTGGGCGGCATGTTTGTGGAGGGTTTTGCATCCTCCGTGATCGAACACATGACTTCTTCGGCTCAGAGCAGCCAAGCATTTTGCCTTCTCCTGCGTCCTCGCGTCTGCTGTACAATCTGAGGAGATTGTGTAGATTATCTTCTTGTGTGGAGGCTTGTTCTCTTGTGCGAGCTGCGGTTTTCGAGTGAGGACAATCGTATTTTCCTTCAACGGTCTAGTAGGCTCGGGTTCGGGGGAAGAAACCATAGGCATAGGCGGGCCACCATACTGATGTATCAAATCTTCAAATCCAGGAAATTTTCCTAAATCATGCACTCTTCTGCTTGGCTTAATAAAATTCCTGACAGCCTGATACCATGGAATGGGCGTTGCGGGCTGATTAGTGGCGCTAGGAGGAGAGTGAAGTTGTTGATCATGAGGCCCAGTATTTCCACTTTCATGTTTTTCAGTAGGGATAATCCGGCTTTGGATCGACGCAGGCCATCCCAGTCCATGATCGCGTTCCAGCCTGCGATCGCGTTCACAGCTCAGCTCATCAATTTCGCCATCCAGAATTCGAATCGTGTCCATCGATTTGTGGATGGAAGCCTGGAACCTCCTCCCTTCACGCTGCCATTGAGTGATACGATCTGCCTCAGCTGCCCGGCGCCTCATCTTCGTGTGAACCTTCTCGCAGAGCTTGCACTTGCTTCCGACTTGGACCGTTTGCATTATCAGCTTCATGCCGCAGGTTTCGCCAATCCGATACTCCTTTGCGCAATGCTGTCGAAAATGTCCCCATTTCCAATCACCACAAGTGAAATGGTGCTGGTCGTAGAAGCACATGGTCTAAAGCCCCGGAGTATAATAATGCGAGACACGTTTTTGGTGAAAAGACACGGCGTTTTACTTAAGGAAACGCATATATACGCAGGGCATAGGAAGAAGACGGCTTAACGCAGTTGTTGGGCGGCTGTAAGACGGACTGACGAGTGACATTAGCTTCAACCAGCATAGGTCAGCGTCCACTAGTTCATTACATGACCCTTTACAAGGAAGACCCACTCAAATATGCGGCGATATGTTTTGCAAACCTGGATCGAAGGGAACGGCTGATAGGTGTGTGTTTAAGAGCCGCTAGTCAGCGCGCGCATGCGTTGGGCAAGAAAAAAGGCACACAATCCACGCCTTTGCCGTTTCTTAGCATGATATCAATCTATTTGACACGCGCCCAGTTCAAGGTTGTACGGGAGTGGGAGTCGCGAGAGAAAGACGGTGTTGAGGCATCACAGGTGCCAGCCTGATAGCTTTGCTGCGCCCCCACTGATAGGTTTCTCTTGGCAAATGCAGCTGAGATGATTGGAAAATGCTCAAATGGGTGTTCAAGTTACTACTTAGGCGAGTAGTTGGATATATCGTAAATGATGCCCGTATATTTGTCGCGAACGCAAAACAGTCTACTCAAGCAATTCCAATTCCTGGCTTGTTACATTCATCATCCATTGATATCAACCTATCACAGTGAAGGCACGAGAACCGTAGGAGTCAACGAAATTTGCCTTTCCTGAGCCCATTCTTCGACCCTATGCCAGTCCACGCATTTTCTCGGCTGATGAATCGGTTCGAAAGGCTTGTTCAACCTCGTTGGTGACGCATCATCGGCATTCTTCCACGTAAAGAAGTTAATATCGAGAGCCGGATTGCATGTTAGAGACGCGCGAAAGTTCTCAATACAATGTCCTATACTTTGATAAGTCTGTGTGATAGTATGTCTTATGCAATGGCTGTACATACCAAGATGTATTCGTACGTTTTCGGCTTGCGCGTTTGATAATGAAGGGTAAAAGTCATCCTGATAAATCCACATACGCAGTTGTCTCTGGGACCAATTCCTAATTAGCACATCATTTGCGTCAATTGAAATTGCATTTCTCACTAGACAATGTAGCTGATGGAACACCTCCAGAGATGCTAGATAACCGCCATCAGTCACCTCAACCAGATTGGTGTCTTCCGATAATGCTAGCCCAGAAGCGACTTCGGCATCCGTGGCGTTAAAGTAGAGGGCTACATTATGTTTTAGCTGGACACATATCGAATCTGAAGAACAGAAAGACCTACGTCGAATCAGATCATCCCATGCTTTATCGCTCTCTTTGGTAGGGGATCCAGCGTAAATACTGGAGTATGAGTGTGCTGATGCACCCTCAGTAGCTTGAACCCGCCTCAATTGAGCCAGCTTTGACACCGTACTGCTGGCATAATCTTGAAAATCGCCGTTCGTAGTTTTGTGGCTGTCCGGCATTTGCACTTCGAAAAGATGTGGAAGTTGAAGATTGAGCAATGTCATCGCAATGAGAAGAATATGGACCACAACAAGATACGCTTTCAACAACGTAGTGCATCCACCAATTGCCGCATCTGAGAAGAAGGAATAATGCTTTCTCTCCTCGTTGACACCATTCCTTGCGTAGCGATACTCTTCTTTGCAAGACAATTCCTGATTCTCTAGGTCTTCCATACTCCACCTTCTCTGTTTTGCAATATGCCGACTTTGAGTGATGAATGTTTCAGCTACTTGAAAACATCTACTTAAGAAAAGTATTACTAGATTGAGAAATATGTTCCGAATACCTTGAGTAGTTGGACTGCCGCCTCTTGGCGCAATATCTGAGATGTAGTATTGGCTGGATGCCCTAAACGCAATACATCAACGCAGGGTGCCTTAAACCCCAAGCTTGGGTCACGGTAGGGTATTAAGGCCCTTGTCACTATATCTGAGTTGCATGTTCTAGATGCGAATTGCCTGGGAGGGTTAATTAGTCGGATCCAGAGATATACGCTTTCTGGGCTTCGTCTAGCAGTAGTACGAGATCAAATCGTAGCCATGACCAGAGCTGAGAATGACCTTCGCACATATATCTACACATTCATGAGTGTTGGGTTTCTGACGACTTCAGCCCTTGGTTTTCTCCTCCTTCAACAGCAGTTGCAAAGACTATTTTCATCAAAATGCATTTCAAACTAGCCACTATCTGCATCACCATCACCACATTGGTGTGTACAGCATCAGCACTTCCTATCAAAAGTCAGTTTTTTGCATGAAATAATCACGACTCCTATATCTTACAATGACAATCGTAGTCAAAGACACATCTCCAGATGTGCTCAAGATGTCTCAGCATTGCGAAGACCCAAAAGGTAACCACGCTCAGAAATCTGCATTTGGTTAGAGACCATTATTTTCTGATGATTCACAGTCAAGCTTGCAGATGGGAGAATGGTCACTGTCGAGGAGGCGGCTGAGGAGGATCTCATGAGTATCATGTGGGCATGTGCATGGTGATGGAAGCAGGCAACATTCAGAGTTCAACAATATTCAGTTTTGCACAAACCTTCCAGAGATATCGAGTAGCATGACAAAATCCAATGCCCAAGTCCTTGCTGTGGCTCTCACATTCATTATGCCATGATTTTTGAGAGCCCGAGCATGAATCTCCAATACTGAATTGTCATTTGAGCCATGTATAAATTTTAATGCATACAGAACCTCTAAGATTGTGAATAAAGTCATCCTCTCTCCTTAGGGCAGCTAGCATAGCGCCCATCTCCGTAGCACAACATGCTGGAATCCATTCTATCATCCAAAACTAACATAATCTTGACTACTCACAACTTTTCCAACCTGATAAACTCCTCCTGTGGGGCAACGGGCCGCAGCCGTGGCTGGCCCCAGGCGCCCGGTGTCTGCATGCAGGGGGGTCAAGCAAGCGTTCAGATATTCCCACGTCCAGATGTATACCAACCTAGACCGCAAACCCAAGTGTTGGTCTGTCGCGCCACAATCTTACGATAATTGTTCAATGCTGTGTACTATCTATGTATTTGCGAAACGCAATCATCCTGGTGAGTGTGCGTTTTGATTGCCCAAAGAAAGTAAGTGCTGTCGAAGATCGATCGGATCCCGAAGTACATGCGTCGTAGATTTCTTCCAAGGATTTTGTTTGGGTGGAGTTGGTACCTAATATATATCTACGCGAATGCGAAAAAAAATGGTAAGGGGTGAGGGATGCCTAAACCCATGCGGATTATTCTTCGATTGCCGTATAGATATATTGGCATGTGCTCCACTTTGTCGTCGTGCCGCTTCTCAACCACTTATTCACTTTCTGCTCTACATCTAGTCCTCTGCTTTTGACAAACATGACGGGCTACTACATGGGTGTGCCGTCACCGGCAACCATCATCTCATGTGTTTCCGTTCTCTTGTTCCTAGACCTTCTCGTAGTTGGGCTGCGCTTCTGCACTCGGCGAAAGCTTAAGCAAGCATGCCATACCGACGATTGGTTGACTATCCCTAGTTTGGTGAGTATCCCTAGTCAAGTTATTGTCAGAGTTTACTTATATGATACCAGATCCTTTCTGCCATGATGGCAGTGAACTTGCTTTACGGTATGCTAAGTGTGCTACACATTGACCTCAGACTCAACTAACAAGGGCAGGGGTTTCTACCAAAAAACTAGGATACGCGATCCACAGCCTAGAAGACATGACTCGCGGAATCCCTACACGTAAGGTAGGCCAAAATACCGAAATGTACAGCAGTGACATACAGCTCTGATATTCCACAGCACGAATATGTCACCATTACAATCGCTCCATTAGCCCTGGCCTTGGTCAAACTGAGCTGTCTATTCTTATACCGCCGCCTCTTCGTTGTCGACAAATCCAATCTCCGCGACGCTCGGAACATATTTTTCGCGGCGTGCATTGTCATCATCACCCTCTGGGGAGGGGGCATATTCCTGCCGTATCTATTTATTTGCAATACCAACTGGTATCTTCTTTGGGGTCCGCCATGGGAAGCTGTGGGGAAGTGTCTTAACTACCAGTTGCTGGGCAGTGTTTATATTTACTCGGATTTCATGACTGATGTGCTTGTTATCTTGATTCCGATTCCATTTGTAAGTCTATCCCAATTGTATGTAGCGCGTTCTGGGAACTAATCAAAGTTGAAGATTTGGCAGCTGCGCTTGAAATGGCAGAAGAAGATCGCTGTCACTGGTGTCTTTCTTCTAGGTATTTTGTAAGTTGTTTATAGGATAATTCCGATGTTCTTCATCTAAATACTCTGCAGCGCCTCCGTCGCATCACTACTGCGCATGTTATGGATTACATGGTCAACGGAAGTTGGATTTGATCCAAGTCTCGACGAAGCTAGTAAGTTATCATCCTGCATCTCTTCAAAGCCAATATTAGATCTAATGTGTAAAGTCATGACAACCTTCTCCATGTTCTGGCTTACCCTTGAAGTACAAGTGGGTTTGCTTGCTGCTTGTCTGCCAACGCTGCCGACTTTGTTCAAGGAACAAAAGCTTGTCAGGTCTCTTAAGACATGGTGGAGCTCATCTAATGCAGGAACCTCTTCTAAGGAAAATCTGAATACTGGTCACTCTATAACTTTCATAACGGAGCAAACGGTATCGAAGAAATAGTTTATGAAGGAAGTTTTAATTGGAGATGGTGATAATATATGGGTCCTTGGTAAGTTTTCATAATTCTGTATAGACTGAATAGACTTTTGGTAGACATACTTGTACGGCTCAGATTTTTGAGGTTCTAATTATTTAATACATGGTTTTTTTTTTGAGACTATTGGTTCATTCGTCATGAATAACAATACTGCTCTTAGGTTTCTAGATCTCACAATTCTTCCTCGACAGGTCTTCCCAGTGCCATATTTCCCACCCTAATAAGACACGGAGCATCCCCGCTAATTTCAGATCGACCATCTAAACTGTTAAGCGCCTTGTGTAACGTGAATTATATTGTGGTAATCTTTTGAGTCTTGTACATGCACCATAACTTACTGCAGAGCCCCCACCCGTTCCATGGGGCGTGTACTACCCCACAACATCGCGCATGTGCCTGCAAGCTTACTGATCCTAGGTTAGTAGTCGCGCTTATGTAGCTTATGGTACACAACTTAGATCTCCTAGATCTTGGGATGTTGTTACGGGATTATCATCGGGCTGTCCGTGCTATACAATGGTGAATCGTGCATGCATGGAACGATCGAGGCGTATGTTAGTGCCCGGGTACATCAATTAGACGGTGGAATGCCTGGTTGCATTTAGATTTGAAGACGAATACTGACCGAAGCTTCAGTGGTTGTCTGACATATCTTTAATGCATGTGTTGGATGCAGTGATGAGCCAGGGCCATTGAGCATCACCTCTGCCGGCATCGAACATTCGAGCCCTCATCACCGCCATGAATATGCGCGCAATATTAGACATAGGATTTCGATTTTTCTGTAGTGGAACATATTTCAGCACTAGTGAGTTGGAATGTAATTGATCTTTTGTAGATTAATAAAACGAATTCATTGGTTTGGGAGGCCTTACATTGTCTAGTTGAGCCTAGCAATTATTTCCTCAACGATAGTTGATCATCATAAGGAGTGAATTCTTTCCTCAAAACGCAGTGCATCTGCTCACTGTTTAGCAGCCAGAACCATCATTACAGACCATTCCTTGAAATCATCACATCATGGCGTTGCTCAAAGTGTACCAATACCTCGTTCTCAGCGTTTGTATTATCCTCGCTGCAGCAGTACCCACGAAAAACCTTCTTCAACGAGGTATAACCTACTATCTCCAAATATAGGGCAAAGACTCTTCAGCTAACTATACCTAGACGCTCAAACCGTTGAATTCAATGCCTCATGCTGGGACATGCAAACCTTCGACGGCCCCCGAGCATCCAAAGCCGAAATCCTGAAACTCGCCGATATCATTTCGCGAAACAAGGAATGCGCCCTCTCAAGGCCAAATGACGAAAGCATCTATTACATGAATACGCTCGGCGTGAGTGGGGAAGCCGGTGCACGACTACTGTGGACGCAGGCAGATATTGCGAAAGGGGTTTTTGGCGCGAAATTTCCGTGGTATGTGATGATATCGTTATTTTCATTGACTGGTAATTTAGCTGACGAATTACCAAGCTCCACGATTGCTGGTCGCATGAGAGCCATTGCGAATGCATGCTCTGCCATTCTCAACACCGAATATCTTTCTTGTAAGCAGCGCCTATATGCCCCACCTGCCACCAGAATTACATTCAGCTAACCACTATTTCCTAAGTCTGGACCGTCATGAACGCTTGCGATGCCTATGATGTAAACACAAATCTGCCGTATCTTCCTCAGGTCGGAGAAAGTGGTATCGCTTTAGATGTGAGTGCTGGTGGTCGCCCTATTCCCGATCTTAGAAGCAAGAGGCGTTGGTTAGCTTTTACTAAGATTAAGTTGCTTGCTCAGGAAGATGAATCACCTGTGCCTGGATGGGATATTAATTCCTTGTGATTTTGGTTGTTGATCGAATACAAGACGTACATAGTAGCTTGGGCATTTGCTGAAGTAATATACATGTTTCTAAGGTGTAATCGTGTTGAGTAGACCTCGTTCTGTAGTTGCAACATTGGATGTCCGTTAGTCTTGCTCCCTGCTGAGTATGGTATGTGTTTGTACGTGACCGAAAACATGTTAAAATAAAGAAAAAAAAAAAATCAAAAAATTGTATGCGCAGCGCAAATAAATACAATGTGAAACTTAGTGTTTGAAAGACTGTCTACAGAAGATTGAGACAGATCAAGACCAAAAGCGACTGCCAATGAGTGTATTGGTACAGTCAATGGGCCGCTCCTTTCCTGCGGGGACGACCAGAACCATCAGGCCAAGTTCCAAAAACAAAGGCAGACCGCCTTAGCTTGAGAATCACATATTAACAAATAGACAAGATCAGCCATACATACATATTTAGGAAAGTTTGTGTGGAGAAATTTTATTAACAAAATTGTATTGAGTTTCACCATTTGTAGTCTATGCGAGACATAAAACTGACTACAGTATATTGAGCACCAAAACAGTCAAATTTCGAGAAAAAACTCCAGTTATTTCTACGCCTGATTCAATAACAGTCTGCTACTACCCGCTGATAAAAGGGTCCCGGGTTTGCGCTATTACTCATGTTCACGGTAGCCTAATCTAGCATGTGTTTCTTCAAGGAGACCGGCCAGGATATTAGGCTATCTGAATTGAACTCCTTGATATCACTGAAAGAGGAGGCACTCCTTTAGTTCATATAACGCTCTAACCAATTCAGCATCTCTGTCGGCTGTCGCTGAAAGTGATGATATCCCTCCCAACGAGAAGTTGTATCCTCAACCCAGATAAGCCTCTTCTCGGAAATTGGAATAGCGTCGTAGATAGCCTGAACATCATCCGGATGTGTCGTCACATCCATTCGCACTTGGTACAGCAATGTCGGGAGTTTGACGCTCCTCGCCCAGGGAATAGGCGAAAACTGTTCAAGGTGAAGACTAGTACGCATGTAGACCATTTCGTCTAACCGGGCCAGATATGGATCTAGGGGGATGTTGACAGACTCTAATCCCACCCTACTGGACATGTTGCCGGAGAGAGGCTGTGGTGCGATAATGCAGCGAACGCCGTCGAATTCATCGGGCATCCTTGATATGGCGAAAAAGGTTGCGCTTGCGCCCATACAACGAGGGAACAATCCGAGCGTCATGTTGCGTGTGTCCGGGCGGCTACGGATATATCGAAGAGCACCTATTACGTCCCTTGATTCGAAGCGGCCGCCAGTATACAGCACACCATTTGCCCTCCCGCTATATCCGTAGTTTCGGAAATCGTGAGTCAGTACATTGTATCCAGCATCATGTAGGATTTTGTAATCTTTGATGAGGTTGACATCGATATTGTTGCCTGTTGCAGCCGCGAACGAGGCGAATGGTTCGAGATGCGCAGGAATACCGGCTCGGTTCATTAGACGCGGATGGTTCATGATGATGATCTTGTTTGATCCCTCGCGGGGGAAGAACCATCCCTCAAGTGGGACGCCGTCTTCGGAAGGAAATTGAACGGTCTCATACTCTAGGCCTTCTTCTTCGGGCTGGTGGTAGAGAGGTGCCTCGGGCCAGTTTCTATGTAGGTCGGCGATGCCAGTGAGATACGCTTCGATTTGCGTCTCATTTAGGGTAGTGTTGGGGGCACCTCCGGTTTGAGCTTCATTTCATCATTAGCGCTGATAGTTTGAAATATTTCCTTGGTGGTGTTGTCCCGTCACTTACCTGAAACAACTTGCAGGGCCGTCAATGCGACCATGAATGTTGTCTGTCGAACCATGATTACTGAGGAGTATAAAATAAAGAAACTGTTAATTAAATTCTGAAGGGTGAATTCAAGTTGGGGATAAAAGTGGGAGATGATGAGTTGTTTTGAGTGCACAAATACAGTACTCGTGGGCTCCTTATATATGCTAGAATATCTAAGCAACAAGTCTCCAGTTTAGTCCGCAGCACATATCTAATTTAAGATTGAAAACAGTTTTCTGATCAAAAATTATATCAGCCTCTGGCAGTGCATACCGAGATATGCCGGGCAGTCCATCATGGCTAGCGGGAGCCATGTGCTGGAACTTTCATGCTGAGGCTGAGAGTCGGGTAATCACGATTCTTGCCATGCAAAAAGTCTATGAATGCTAGTTAGGGTAGGCGTATATCTCCCAATATTGTATCTCTCCTAGTTCGTATACCCGATTTTCGAATTCTCACTCGATCCATGACTGCCAGATCACTTCTCCCAAGCACATTATTGTTTCCACAGTAACGATCACTCTTGTAGCGGCCCATTAACAACCGCTAGGACAGGATATCGTACCACTGCTCAAGGCGTCCACTTGACGCGAGGTTCAGCCCAAAAAAAGAGAGATCAAAATAAAGCAAAAGTGGCCAGCCATCTAGGAACTGGAGTAGTACAATGAGCGCAACCTACTTCGACCTATCAATCGCTTTAGACACTCATTATCTACCCACGGATATCATGTCCGCGGATCGGAGTATGAATGTTTATACTCTTGGCTACTTGGCACCAAGAGGTAGTAACGGATGTGAAGTAGACGCAATGTCGTAAGCCAAAAAGACACTAAGATTACTTCCAGAAGAACAGCTCCGATCATTTCCCAAACAGACCAACACTCTGGATGGATTTACGAGACGGACCACGTAACCTACGGCCTGCTCGGAAATTGTCAATCCTAAACTGAAACAATTTCTATTCAGTATTCCTGTGCTAGCGTAAACTCTCAGTCTCAGTTGCTGTAAAAGAAATGTTTGGATAATTTTAATTTGTTGGACTATTTATAGAAGGCTGCGGGATTCCTGTGATTTGAATTCTGCTGAATGAAGTGAGAAAATCAGCCATTCATTCATATAGTCTAAGAAATACGGTATGTTCTTCCAAGTTTTCATCTAGCGCCAACAGAGGTGAGCGTCTCCCGCATAAGATCAGTCCCCGTCCCGGGTTTCCTATTTTCCATTACTGCACCTCTTTCAGCCACTCGCGACGCTACCACCAATACCTTCCTCACACTAGATCGTGCTCAACGTTAGTCCACCGACCGAAAAGAACGTTGATGATATCCCTTCCAGGCTCTTCCATCGGTCTGATATCGTCGCCCGCCAATACATCTGCTTCAAAAGGTGACAATATGGAGCATCCAAAATCCCCTTCATTTTCTGGCATACTTGGCGGTTTCTGGGAAATGGAAGCGCTCATCTCGTTGACTGTCACTTGCTCATCAAGCGACCGTGCATTTAGTTGACCGTCTTCGTCCTGCAAAGTTGCATCACTACAAATCGATTCAGCGCCAATGCTCATAGCCCGAATGGTTCGATCTTGTGGGGACGGATTCTTGGGTTCGTCTTCTTCATAATCATCTGCTGCTGATTGTCTTTGCTGCCGTACAGAAGCGCTTTTCACTTCGTTCTTATACCGCAAACGCTTTGGCTCGGGATGAGCCTTTGCCCCGTCGGATGGCAAACTCGTAGCAGCAGAAAACGCGTCGCTATTTGCCCTACTGCGCTTTCGAGTAGAGGCCTGACCTTCTTGGGTCCCAGACACTCCGGATGCGGTCGAGTATGACCATATCGGTATCGTTTCGCTCTCCGCGTTCCTTGCATTTATGCGAACAGGTTCTTGAAACCATATAGACATCGCATTCTCATGAGGATGTGGCTGTTCAGTCTGCGAGTGTAAACCACTGGGTTTCACCGTACCGCGAGAAGCTTGGAAAATTAGCTGGTGTTCTATTTCGTTTTCGTTGCAGGAATTCCTAAGAGACTCACGATTGGCTATTTGATTCCCAAAGAGATCGCTGGAAGCACTATTCTCCCGGCCAGGGAGCTCGCATATTACCTGGCGATCGTTGGGGCTCACGTCTGTTTTGCCGGAAGGTCCTATGGTTAGCCATGATCCATCTTCATTGCGCTCTGCGCTTGTGCAAACGGGGTGGATCTGAATCTGCCCGTGCTGCTCGTCCTCCTCATCAGATGAATCAATCTGTGGATAAGGCGCCAAGTGGTTGAAAGAGAGGCGATTGCCATTACTCTGCTTGCTCATTGGCCCACTATGGTTTGATTGGGGTGGCGACTCTTCTCTACTATAGTTCTCCACACGAACAATGGGACTAGTGAGGTGCGTATGTGGCTGAGGACTATATGCTTTCTGTCCTCCAGTTGGAGTTTGCTGACCTAGGAAGCTTGTTTGGCTCTTCTCTCCATCTAGAGGACTCGACGATTTATTGGGTGATGTAGTAGTCCCGCCGTCTTTGGATGCAGCTTCCTCTTCCGCAGCTTTGTCTCTACACGCAGCCGGCGAGAACCCATTGCCGACTTTAGAAGAGATAATACGCCACCGATCATTTTCGTATTCTTCCATAGCATCATGGAGTTTTTGAATCTGATGTACTTAGTCCGATTAACCGCTCATAACAAGAGAAAAGGACTCAACATCTCTTCATTCCAAACTGTTGTCCGCGCCTTCAGCTTCGTACAATATCTCACCTGAAGCGTACCCGAGCTCCGACCAGGAAAGAAATCCGCAATTTGTTTCCAGGTCAAATTTTTCTTTTCCTTGAGGTTGATGAGTAATTGATCGTCCTCAGCGGTGAATTGAAGTTTCGGACCGCGTGGACGGAGTGCTGGACTTGGCATTCCGGGCTGGCCGACAAGATAGGGATTGGCGAAAGGCCAGGTATTAATTGGAAGATTTCCCGTAGTATATACAACGTTACTGGGAAGACGATGGTGGTGCTGTTGAGGGTAATTGATGGGAGGGTGGCTAGCACCATAGGTAGGGACTGATTCTTGATTGGCTTCTGAAAGGTGTTCGGTGGGTGGTTCACTCGGGCCAGACTGCTTGCGGCTTTGACGACTCTGATATTGTAAGGTAGATGAGTGGCCACTTGGCTGCGGATGTTCGGGATGCGACAAGATATGTGGTTGTAGAAAGGGAGTAGCATGTGCATTTAGTAGGCGACCAACTTGCGGTATATGATGCAAGATATGTTCTTCCTCTAATTCGGGGGCGACTTCGTTCTCATCTTGCAAAATGGCGGGCGAAGTATTGTCTCCAAAAGGATGGCGATAGCCCAACGATGGCCGACCAGAATGATGCTGAAATGCGATTGGATTTGTGACTGCCCCTTTGTCAAGCGCAATTTCATCTTCGAAGTTGTAACAAAATTGACGATATGAACGCCAGACGGGGCGTTTTGGGTACACAGATAGAGACTTTCCATCTTCAAAGATGCTTTGCAGATTGGAAACTCTACGAAGCAGATTTTGAATGTGAACCGTACACCGAGAAATCTGATCGATTGTCAGACGCCCATCTTCTTCTTCCTCAGCAATGGCTTTCTGGTTCTTCGGCTCCATTTTCCCTGTGATTTGGAGGATATACGGTGGAGGTATGGCGATCGAACTACTAGCAGGTAGTGGCGGCGTTGGTATGCATTGCTGCGGCGTCTCCTCTCGGCTTAAATTGACTTTATTGAAGTTTGCCTCGAGCGCTTGAAGGTTCGTCAAAGACTCTTGCTGACGCTTGTAAAGCTGGCGAATGTTTTCGAGCTCTTTTTCAAGCTCGCTCTTATCAAGGCGTCTTTGCATCGAATTAGCATGACATAACGCCCGGACTTCAGTGGATCTTACTCTTTATCCTGGATGCTTGCCAGCTGAAGCACATGCAGTAACAACACGAGGCTATGCTTTAAACTATCGAGACGTTTACGAAGCAATTCGACTCGTTGTTCCTTCAACGGCCAGGAGAGTTTGCCAAATGTACTCAGTCCCTTTGTACCATCTTTACCCGTTTTCCTGCCTTTATCAATGACCTTGGAGATTTCCATGAACACAGCTTCGCAGCGCTTGATGAGATCGTTGGCATCTTGAATAGCTCTTTTCGACACAACTGAGCCAACTTTCACATTTGCGAAGACCTCGCCGACACTGTTAAGTGCGTTAACGGTGAGACCTACGTCTCCTGCAATATCGCCAATGTCTTGGTCGGCACGAGCAACGGATCCGACGAAGTTGTAAAGGGATTTTGATAATGTTGCGCCTGCGCCTGCGATCTGGACTATACTTGCTACGACACCCACAGTCTCTGCCATCGTTGGTGGTGTTCAGGCCTCGCAATGATTGCCTAGTTCCCGATTGTGGAAGTCATGAATTATCAAGAGCAATTCAAAGCTTGAGTACTACCTCGCCTAAGAAAAAAGCAAGACCATCAGCGCATCACTTCACACTAGATTGTTTGAAGTTAAGAGCTGGTGGAGAAATGATGAAAGAGTGGGGAAAGCTGGAGTTACGTCAAGGCAGCCTTGATGTGTGCTGACACGAACTGTGGCTGTGCCCTAACGAAACCTGAGGGATGGTGATTATATCCTAAAGTCGGTGGCTCCCTTGGCGTTTCATACGATATATACGTCTTCAATGGTGGATTGCGGTCTGAAATGAAATCATAGCTGCAGCTGTGATACTGAAGGAGAGTTTTAGGCATAAATTTTTTTTGAAGAACGATATTCATTATCTTGACGTGAATCGTGTTCAACCCAATTTTCAGTGTGTTGTTAGCAAGGAACTTTGGTGGGTTTCACAATACACAGTACATACTCAGACGTAGAGTGACAAAATAAATTATTATCACCGGAAAATTTTTTTACATACCATTTGATGATCATTAATGGCAAAGCAGTCCACGGGACGCCTTTCAAATCTCTCATTTTTGGGTACTTAATTAGGGCATCTTACACTTTTGAGCATCCCACCGTCCAGCTGTACAAAACACTGATCATTTTTGCTCCCACCTAACTCCCCACTCACAAAGACCACAAGAACAGCCGCATACGCTGCCGTTGCAGCAAAAACTTCAGCCCTTCTAGCATTCGTACAAATAGCCACACTAGAAGCAAAAAGAAACGTATACATTGCAACCAACCCCAGCTTCGCCTTAGGGTCGGGCACAAGGTACAAATTGACAATAGCGCCGATGAGCAAAATAGCAGCAAGCACCATATCAAGAGCAGCAACAGTCCGTACGACGTGCGAGTTCTTGTAAATGGTAGTTCGATCGAGCATGTCGGCAGATTTGCGTTTTTGGAAAAGCCAGTGGTCCCGTAGGAATCGGGAGAGATAATCTTCATCGGACGGTTTGCGAAGGGCGACGAGATCTTGCTTATCTTCCAGGAACTTGCTAGCACGGCCGTAAATGAGTGACATTGGATTGTCGTCGTTGCCTCCTATGAATCGACCTTTGAGGAAGTCGTCATAGGCGGCGAGTGCTCGGTCACTGGGCTTATTGAACTCAGCTACTTGGGCTCGAAGCGCAAGCATCTCATCTAAAATTGTAAGTCCATCAAGCTGTATCTATTGAGCAGGTGGAAGAAGCTTACAATACTCCTTGAGCAGCATGTGGAGGGTGTTCAGTTTCTCCACCAGTTGACTCTCAACACTCTTTGCTACCTTTGCATTCGCCATCATAGTCTCCCATCGTTGCAACGACTGTCGTGTCCCTATATCCGCCGTATTCCGCGCTTGATCATCCAAGTCATCTATCTCCGCCTCAAGCGCACAGATCTGGCACTGAAGATTCAGAATACTGCGCGCACTCACCCGCCCAAATTTGCGAAAGATGAGCGGGTCATCGTCTGGGTCTTGAGCCACCCACTGTGCGAGTGCTGGATATCCGTCTCTAATTTTCCCGAGCTCTACATCTGGCATCTGCGTGGAGGGTTGGTATAAGAGCGACTGGAGGCAGCGGTGCTTCGCAATTGTTTTCTGAGATCAAGTATTAAAGTGAGGCGGTTTCTGTCATTGGCACGCTTTTCGAGTGATGCCTAGAGCTGAAATGCCTCAGGAATGACATGTGTGGCCAATGTAAATCCTGCACATGCAGGATTCCGGTGACAGCTCAGCAGCAAAGTCCTGCAGCTAAACTTGTTTGAGAGATCCACCGCATACAAGCCACTGAGTGGGCGCTGAGTTGATAAAGGCTGCGGACCTTGCATTTTGCATCATCAGCGCTCTCTCAACGCCGGACTGCCAGAGTGCTCAGTGATATCTGGAATATAGTGTGTCACGATGGAGAGCGGCACTCGCGCTTCCAACAAATCCGACAAGCATAGCAACGATACTCAAGCCGTACTAACTCGCAAGGAACCACAAAAACCCATTACGCGGAGTTCTAGTACTCCCAAATCTACCGCCGATACATGTTTCAATGGCCTCCTTCTCCAGCCACAGTCTCGCCTGATAACCCAAGCACAACTTGCCTCTGAAGTCAAATCCATCTATTCTGGACTGAAAATGGCCGAAAAGAAACGCTTATCTTCATATGGGACCGGACCCGCCCAGCAAGCTCGGATAGAGTCCAAGAAGGATGAATTCATTGCATTACACCAAAAACTTTTGCGTGAGCATTGCAACTCCTTCCTATTCTCTCAGTATGCATACATTTTCTTCGTTTTGCAGACGGTTGCAAGGCGTTATCCACTGCCTTCGCACATGTCGACTCTCAGCAAAGAAGCGGTTATGAGAGCCTTCCTCGGTCAGACTTCGACTTCTAGATTCTTCGGGTTTATCTATCTTGCCATCCAAATGTTAGTTAAACCGTCAGTAGTTTTACCTACGCTGGAGAGTGGTCGCATTCAGCTTCTTGGTTATTTGGGTCAGTTCTGCATGGCGGTCAATGATGAATATATGCGTAACACCGGGCGCTCTCTACATCTCAATGGAATCCGACACATTGGGAACCTGTACCACCATCTTACCATCCTGAGTCAATCAAGTGCAATTAGGGAGCTAGGATACGACGGGATTGCTTTACCCTTGTGCCAGCCTTTCCACAGCTCTCGAGAGTCAATATCTGCTTTTCTTGATTCAATCAAAAGTCGGTCTTCTACTACGGCTCCTTTGCGTCCGCCTATCGACTTCATTAAAGACAAAGAGTATGATATTGTGCCCCTTGAATTATCATCCCATGTAGGGTTTTCGCTCTTTAACAATGCACCGGTCAGTTTTCCGAATTCAGCTGTTTTTTTAACCCCTCTGACAGGGAGAAAGGGAGACGAAGTCGCAGAAGCTACGACCCCAATATATCCCTTGGACTATGATTTCAAGTGGAATCCTGTCCTTTGTCATGAACTAGAAACGTTTCCCAGTTACTACAACTCTTGGGATTCCTCTAACACGGATATCAAACCGGCAATTTCCTCATATTACGATTTGACTGGCAATAAACAGCAAGATATGCAACCAACGCTGTATCTAAGCTATAATTCGACCAACACTCCTTACCAGGAAGACCAGCAATGGGCTCCTCTGGACTACTATTCGACAAAGAGTCCTTGGTTTCCTATCGAATCAGTGTCTCCTGCGGCACATCCTCTTGAGGGGTGTTTACGACCAATGTTTAACCCGTACTACGATTCAACAAGTTTGTCTCTTTGGGAGTATTGGAGAGACACATCACTGACGTGGTCTTCTCCTTCTTGGTTGGATCTCGACCAAACACCTCCTTTGGACCTCGATTTGTCAATAACGTCTTCGGAATCTGATTCCATATATACTCCGCAGTCACATACTCCTGTGAACCGCGATGTCATGAGTTCTCGCCGGCGTATCAAATCACGGCCAACACGAAAATCAACAGCCCCAAAATACTCGACTCCGCAATCTACACCCTCCAGCTATCGAAATGGGGAGAATTCCATCCAAGTTTTCGAGATTCCAAGCTTTATTGAGGCCGACGGAGAGAGAAAAAGTGGAAATGCTCTCGCAGATTATTGCGCAAAGTCGAACTTCATCAACGAGAAATATGCCAAACAGGAAGGGTTCCTGATTGATGCCAGTGCAGCAAGCACAGTGGCCATTGGCAGCGGAAAAAAAGTCAATACTGCCGGCATTGTGAAAACGAATTTCCGTTTCAAAGACGAAGCGGAAACATCATATAGCATGACTTTCCATGTTCTGCCCGACTGCATCCACAATCTCATTCTTGGAAAGCCGTTTTTGAAAGCTACGAGAACACTTTCAAGTGTTACCAACTTTGCGCGCCGAGTAACATCAAGGCTAGCGAACGTAGCAAAACGACATTTGTTGTACTTGGGAGCTGCAGCGCCTAAATTCTCCGGACTCGTCAATGGGAAAGCCAGCGACGCGCTCGCCGATTCCGGTTCGAATATTCTCATTGTGGACGAAGACTACGCCAGAAGCCTAGGGCTTTCGGTTTCCAAGGGTAGGACACGAGTCTTGTTCGCGGATGGGTCGACTGCCTACACCTCAGGCATCACTCGCGGCGTGAAATGGCAGTTCGGTCAAAGGGATACTGAAGAGCACTATCTCGATTTCCATGTTTTGAAAGATGCGCCAGCGCCTGTTATACTGAGTGATTCATTCTTGTTTGAAACGCAGGCGTACTCGAAATATGAATGTTACTTAATCGATGAGGACGAAGACGAAACTCTTGAAGAGGATGAATTCTTATTCACCATTAGCTATGACCCGACGTATCAAAGCCATAGTAAGTTTCATTCAAGTTTGTGCTCAATGAAGCTCAATGGCTGACGAAAAATTAGGCGCCATTAAATCGACAATTAAAAACAGGACACATATTGAAACATGTCGACGCAATCAGGAAGAAGACAGAATCGCAAGTCTCCCGCCGCAGGAGCGGGCAGCTGCTTGGATTGAGGAAAATGAACGTCGAGCGAAATGGGATCGGGATATGGAGTTATTGATGCGCAATCAAAATGGACATACATCGTCAACATCTTCCAACAACTCACCGCCGACGGCGCCTGTGGCCATGAACGGCAATTCATCTCCTCCACTCTCAAATTCAACAGCAACTGGGGGTTTCAGTGACCCATCAATTACGAATCAGAGTGCGTCGGAATTTATAGCAAAGAAGTTTCTACGCTTCAAATTGAGACGAAAAAAGGATCCATGAACATTTGCCGCATCGGTCTCTTCTTTTCAAATATAACCCAATGCCAATTGTCAGAAGATACATTACGAGCGATTACCACAAATGTATGCTCTGGCTCGCGGTTACTCCTCTACTGGGTAATGGCCCTGCAGAAAAATACGATGCCTTACGACAGCAAGCTTGGTGAGGAAATGGCGAGCACGAGCCGAACTATCTCAAGACTGAAAGCTTTAGAATAACCCAATCTCCTAGTTAGCGTGCAAGATAGGCTTATATATCCAGCCTGAGAACAATGACGGCTTACGAAAATTGCCCTGGAATCAGAGTTGTTGGAAGACTGCTGTTTTTCCGCACATTCCAGTACTCGTACCTTTTTGGCGTACGAAGTACTTTTTCAAAGAGCTATTATTGCGTATAGTACACAATTCATGTTTTTAATAGACTATTTGACTGTCTTACTCGAGAATGATAAAGTGTTTCAATTATTTCTTCGTCCTGAAATGCAGCGGGTGAATCCAGCACCACGAGGCTACTGTACTTTGACCTTCCAATGAGACACTGAAGTAAACCTTTAACCAAGCAGAGATGATAGGTGATACAATTGACGATTCTATCATATGATTTGTTGTGGTCACTGCGCTATCTCACCTAGCTGATAGGTTGCCTCACTGAGGACAGTCAGCCTGCAGAGGAGCGTAAATGAAGCCCATAGGTTGTAAACGAAGCCACATGGTCCGGTGGCGCCAGGGCTCAGCGCATTTGATGCTTCCATTCACCGGTCAGAAGAAGTAGAAGAAAAAAGGGAAATTAGGCAACACTGCGGAGTCTTCTCCATGTCAAGAAACAGTACCTTTCTTTATCTTCAAGCCAGCCGTTGCAAATGACTGAAGATACTTCACACTATTGAATAATCGTCAACTATATTAGTACAAGTCAGTCACACAATTTCTCGCATCATATCGAGTACCAACGCCACCAAAATTTCCATCAACGCTTCCACTTGAAAATCCACTTTGGGCGTCGAATCAACTGAAGGTCGTCATGAATTATCATCCCTCTATGTACGATTGGGGAAGTTATGAACCAATGACGCCGATGAATCAGAATCCCCAATTTGTGCAAGACTTAAACGGGATGAAGCGCTTTACAAATATGGCTCCAGTAGAAATGAATGGGCCGTTCCTTAGTCGCGGTGCATCAGAGGACTCACATGAAATGACGCGATCCCTTTCAATCAATAACTCATTGGAACCGGCTGGGTACATCTATACTGCCGATGTATCAGAGGGCTTGCACGAGATGCGGCACTTCACTTGCAACGACGGAGTAACAATGGCCCGATCCATTCCTGCTCACCGCGCCTCAGGGCAGTTACATGAGATGAATCGCTATCATATGGTTAATGATCGAACGGAAATGGCTGGGCCTTTCCTTGCTCACAATACACAGGAGGATTTACATCAGATGAGGAACTTTCATACAAACAACGATCCAGTGGAAATGACCGGGCCTTTCTCTCCTCATATTGCACCCCCTTTAATGCCGCCTAGGCTTGATCCTTATCAAATCAACTATCCAGTGAGAAGTTCCAGGTCCGTGTCTAATTACAGCTCATCGTATCCAGTATCGTATCTGTTTGATCCTCATGCAATCAACAATCCAGGGGAAGTGGCTGAGCCCTTGGTTAGTTACGATTGCTCGTTTGATTTTTCGTCAGAAGAAGACATTGTACTAGTCGATTCGCCGCCCAAAATGACGATAATTTCATCCGTAGTAGAAACACCTGAGAATAAATTGCGCTCCCTCATCCATGATCGTTCCCCTGGTCATGGTCAGTTGTTTGAGGTTCCAAGCATAATCGAAGCCGGTGGTGAACAGCGAACAAGTAGCTGCCTTGCCGATTATTGCGCCAGGTACAACTTCATAAACGAAGAGTATGCAAAGGGTAGTGGTCTCCTGATAGACCACGGCAGGACCACAAATGTAATGATTGGAAGCGGAAAGAAGGTCTCCACAGTTGGAACGACTGAAGCGCTATTTCGATTCAAGGGTGAACAAGAGAAGGCGTACAAGCTCACATTTCACGTCCTACCGAGTTGCATCCACGATATAATTCTAGGGAAGTCCTTCCTAAGAGCTACCCGCACCTTCTCGAGCCTTCAGAACTTTGCTCGTCGGGTTAAGAAGAAATTTGTTAAGGGTATCAGCAGGCGACTTCTCTACCTCGAACACTCGGCGCCAACATTCGCTGGCCTAATCAATGGCCGAGCGGGTGATGCACTGGCCGATTCCGGCTCAAGTGTCTTAGTTATGGATGAAGACTATGCTCGTAGCTTGGGGTTACCAATTTCTAAAGAAGAAAAAGTTCGTCTTGTGTTTGCAGATGGATCTACGACGTACACATCAGGCATCACGCGGGGAGTAAAGTGGCAGTTTGGCGGCGACAGAGAAGCAGACGAACATTTCCTGGACTTTCACATCCTCAAGAACGCTCCTGCGCCTGTCATCCTGAACGATACATTTCTCTTCGATACTGAAGCGTACTCAAAATATGAGTGCTATCTGACGGACGTAGACGAGGATGGGCTCTCTATCGGCGGGGAGGCGCAAGATGAAGAGAGCTACTTTTTCACAATCAATTATGACCCAAATTATACCAGTGATGGTTAGTTGCCAGCCCTTCGTCATCCTTCACTAAATAATTTACTCACTTACGTCTAAGGAAACATCGACACTTCAACCTTAGCGAACATGGAATACGCCGAAGCCTCCCGCCGGAGCCAACAGGAGGATGTTATCGCAAGGCTGCCTCAGGCCGACCGGGAAGCTGCGTGGGCGAAAGAGAACATTCACAGAGAGAGATGGACAGAAGCAATGAACTTGTTGAAGCAAACAAAAATGCTAGGACAACATTCTTCCGACAATTTAGTCACAGCTGCACAAACGGGAAGTTCGAACCCTATAAGTGGCTCCTCCCATCCCCTTGCGGCCGCAGCAACCCCACCAGGTTCCAGTGACTTGGCATCAACCGCCCTCCAGGTGCCTCCAAATCCTTACAAAAGATTCAAGCTTCGACTCAAACTCAGACGACGGAAGAATCAATAACGGTTCTCTCATGCGGCATATTCCACCTAGAAGGCCCATTCACGGATGCGCTCAACAACCCTACGCCCCGGAATGCAATGATTCTGCGTCGTAAGCCTTCTCATGCTCATCGTCCTAGCATGCATCCATTATATTCGTTGGCCGCCGCTCGAGAAGGCTAGACATCAACTCAGAAGCCTTCCAGCATACTCAAAGTGTTGCTCCAAACGAACGCCTCCGACCGCCTTCGAGCAACAAAGACACGATACAACGAGGCTAGCAAATCAAGTATTCCTGATCGTCGGGCTGCCTAGCATTTACGCGGGCTCAAGTCCAGTGATGGTCGGTTATTCTAGCCCCCACCAGCTGTGTTTGCTTTTGATGCTACACTAAGGGCCTAGGCTTACGCATATCGCTGTTAGCAGGTTTGGTAGCTTCATCAATCAAACTTTCGGTGGCTTAAAGACGGCGTTCCCCATTCATGAGGCTGAGTAGAATTCTCTTTTCTCTGCCCATTTGGCAAATAGCTATGGGTATTGTTAATTTGATGAGTGGGTGGACGCTTCTTTTGTTATTTTGCTGCGATGTTTGTTCAGCTTTAGCAGCCTTGCCTCCGGATCAAGCTGCGATTCTTGAGCATGCGAGAATCAGTAAAGATGCCATCAACCTGGCCGACAATGCATCGGAAATCAATCCCTTGGCGGAGACAATATGTCCTATGAGGCAGCCGGACCCTCATGGAAACCCGCTGGCAAAGCTGTTCCGACGTCAAGCACCCGCATGCTGGACAGCTTCTGATGGGGAGGCAAAATTTTGTTCACCGAATCGTTGTTGTCTTGACCCGAATGATGAGAACAACGGCTGGTGCTGCGGTACAGCCGTTGCTTGCGGTGGGTACTCTGGATCGGACTATTGTACAGTGCCAATGTAAGCGTCATTCTTCGCTCCAATGTTTAGATTGATATGAGGACTAATGCATCCCGTACTTTCACAGGGCTACCGTAACCTCAACCACTACGACCACCCTAGATACCATCGTCATGTCAACGGAATATACCACTGTTGCGGATTCCACCGTATGGACCACTATTACCTCGACCGATATCACCGTCGTTACAAAGTCGGACGTCCGAACCCAGACAGAAGTTGTTTGGGTGACCGTTGCTCCATCGGCAGCAAAGCGGAGGAATGTGAGGGAGCAGCAAATACTTACAGCCGCGACTGCTCTTGGGGCAAGGCTACATATCCCGGCTTCAACTGTGCAGCCCGATACATCTTTGACCAGCTCCATACAGCACGTTCCTCAAGCAAAGATTACGTCACCCGCTCGGAATCCTTTCCGTGCCTTCTTCCGTCGTCAACTAAGCACATCAACTGTAATCTCATGGGATACCATAACTGAATATGTAACCGCCAGTGGCGTATATACGAGCACAATAAACGAAACACCCACGAGTACCTCAACGATTGTCATTACAAGCACGTTCACCTCCGCTCCTAATGCGCAAACGACGATCAAGGTGACCTCTACTATAACAGCAGGGTCTGGGAATGAGATATCTCCCACGGGAGCAGCTGGTGGAACTACAACGTCAAATACAAAACCCAGCCGTACCGGTGGAGGAAGCAAAGGCCTCAGCACAGGCGCAAAGGCTGGAATCGGAGTCGGTGCTGCAATTGGAGCAATCGTTTTCGGCCTCCTACTTTCATTTCTTTGGCGTCGACATCGCAAGAATAAAAAAGCTGAAGTCACTGAAATGATCAACGCGGCAGTCGCAGCCGCAACAGGAGCAAAAGACGGAGGATCTGCACAAAAACCTCCCAATACCTACGTCGGCACAGTTCCTTCGCCGCCACTCCAGTCTGAACGTTATAGCGACATAATGCCTGTTTATGATCACCGGGGTTCACCGGTCCCAATCTACCAACCTCAGGCGCAGCACCCGTATCCGATGGCGAGTGGCTCTCCCGGTCATGAGATGTCGGCGGTACCGGCAACTCCTGCGCAGAGAATGGACATTCAGCCCATGTATTATGGGGAGCAGAATGCGCCTGAGTTGTATCATCCTCCTGCGCAAATGCATCATCCGGTCCCGGTTGAGGCGCCATATGCGTATTCACCTAGGGCTGAGAATACTACGATGCATGCGTATTAGCCTTGGTTATGTGCAACGGCTGGCAGAATGTAGATTTATGACCTCTCAATTATTTTCTCATGCTTAAAACGGGCGAATATTGTGTCTGATGGAAGTTTCGATGACTTGCCCCCTCTCCTCCCTTGGTGTGCACCTAAGGGCACGTGTATCGTTCTACAAATACTATGATTCTCAAATTTCAAATAAGTGAAAGTCTGGCATACTCCGATTTAACGCGCTCTCTTTTTTTTTTTTTTTTTGGCTACAATTCAGTCCTCTCCCTGGAGAATCCCTTATGTGCTTAGCATCGATCCTCACGGTAAAAGTACGGTAGTCTTCACACCGCGAACTAGTGAATTTCCTTCGGCTTAGCCAAAATGATAGTCTTACTGTAGGCCGCAGAAAATGCCTCTAGCATAGGCAATCCATGATTGATTGGAAGCACTGTTGGTGGGATATGTATTACAACTCGTTTTCGTCACTGGAATCCTACGATGATGCAGAGCATGATAACTGAACGGTTCTGGCTTTCATAGATTACAACCTAAAAGCCTCTGTCACCGCCACCCATGTACCAGGCGGTGCTCTTAGCTAACAAGCCGCGAAAGAGAATCCAGAAATTATCCATTTCCCGACGTTCACCCAGCGCACTTATAAGCAGGAACTGGTCAACTCCTCTCTCTGGAGCCTTATTCGACTGGTGGTCTTCAAGCACCATGTGGGGTATAAATCCACACCCTAAGCTTTCTTAGAAACTCTCTCAGCCTCATAGATCTGTGATGGTCTTGCTGAGTTAGCGCCATCTGCATAGTTAGGAAACGTGCGGTGCATTGGCGGCTGGAGACTAGACGTTAGATAGTCCAAGACATACGACCAAGATACAAATACCCTCCAAAAAGGCGACAGCGATTCTTTCGTATTGTTAAAATTACTGGAATTGCAAAGTGGTTCGACACGTTTCCTGACCAAACTTCAGAATACACAGCGGTGTGGCAATTCCCATCATATGCAATGAAAATTTGTGCGAGGTAATCAAAGACAGCCAAACTGCGAATGTAATCAATCCAGCAACTATCGGCAAGTAGTACGAAAATAGACCTCTGAGTTTAGATAAATCGAGTTTATGTTTGGAAATGAATGTTATGCTGGGATTCGAGGCTTTTGAATAGCTATCTTCAGCTGTTCTTCGTCCACCAATCAAGCTTCACATAAGCCATATCAAGTTTTGCGCATGGGGCGTAGAAGCACAATTTCTCATACCAGCTACGATGTGTTTACTTAAAGGCAATAGCGGGGGATGGGGTGTGCATTCTCGTATATTAAAAGCCATTTCAATGCAGTTAAGGATGCTGAACTGTAGGCCCATTCGTCAGGATGGCGAATCAGCGGTGCAAGACATTGCTATTAATTGCTTGAATGATTGAATATTAACATGGCAAACCAACCGAATAATAATTATATCTCCTCAGAATATCTCCAGAATGGCCAATGGGCTGCCAAGGTCAACAATCGACGTTTGTTCCACGAGCACAGCAGTACAACGACCACGCGTAGGGGCTCTGACTTGCACCTCCATCTTCATAGCTTCAAGGCTGATCTACATCAGAAACCTGTTAGCGACTTATTTATTCGACACGAACTGGGCTGTTTGCGTGTGGAGTCCCAGTTTTGACTTACCAAGTCTTGGTCTTGCTCGACTACATCACCCTGCTTGACGCTAACCTTCCAACACCGTCCAGAGACTGCGGCTCGGACAATGTGGACGTTGGGGTCGTTCTTGATTTCGCCTGTTAGGCTCTGGTCATCTTTTACTGTGTTTTGTTTCTGTGGTGGGGCAGCGATTGCTTCGGCTAGGAGGTGGGAGCTTTCTAATTGAGCCCATTTCCGTTGTTGTGCTGATTCAATATCGTCGTGGTTGTTCCTCAACCATGTCTCATAAGCATCGATGTCTAGCGGAGTGTCCTCAATGCGTATGAGCTGGTGATCAGTGCCAAGATTTCGAGCATCGTCCAGAACTTGCTCTTCGATGGGGTAGAATCGAATTTGGTCGAATAGTTGAAAAAGCGACGGAGTGCCCCAATGTTTTGCTGAGAGGTCCCAAATCCTGGATGTTCTACCAAGGAGCTGATATCCACCAGGGGAGTCAATAGCATATATACACATGTATTGTCCTCCAACCCCAACGGTTCCCTCTGCTGTCCATGAACGTGATGGGTTGTATTTTGTGCTAAAGAGTCGCTCGCGGGGATCAAGAGGGATTGCGCAAGGTGAGCCGCAAAACACGTCGCCCAGGCCAAGCACAAGATAAGTTGAGTTTAAACACATGGATGTGACATCAGCGGGTTTGGACAAGCCGTTGAGACGCTGGAGAAAAGAAATGTTGTCGGGTAGCCAAGGGGCATCTGCTCTAATGCTACGCTGGTACCGCTTTATGGCTGCTTTGGTGGTTGCGTGGTCAATAGCAAGTGGCAGATGAACAGTTCGCGATGGAAGAAGTGTATGGCCACCATTGCGGTACTCGCTCAATCGCACTTTGAGCTCATCGAATAGAGCATCGGGTGAGGAAAGAGCTGCATCAAAGAGGATATGTAATGAGCGAACCCCAGGTGTTAATTCCAGGACCCCAGTCATTGGGCTTTCCGAGTGGGATTTGATGATGCTGCTTAGTATGATACTGCTTCTGATGGCGAATTTATTTGCACCAACCTCCAGCAATATCGCCCGATCGCCAGCCTTTCGGCAGACAAGAAGAGTGTCACTGGTCTCGAACTGACCAATAATGGGACTGGTGATTGATGTTGGCACCTCGTCGTTGTCTGGAGGTAGCAAGGTGCTGATTCTCTCCTCGTTTCTTTGCCTCACCCGCACAGCTTCAGCAAATGTAACAGGATGCAGGTACACATCGTCGCCCGATCTAACCTGTCCAAGCTTCCACATGTCCGCTTCGATAACCACTGCGAAAATAACGAAACCACCCAGACTAGGTCCATCGCAAGTGAGGATAACAGCTTCGTCGCCAGTGAAGCTTATGGAGCCAATAGAGTAAGGGCTATCATGAATGTTCGATGGATGTAAGCCGGCCTCTCCCCCTGTTTCCCTGGCCCATTGCGGCTTCGGTCCAGTTAAGCGCACGCCTACGCGGTTGCTGTTATAGTGAACCTTCCATGGGTCAGAAAACAGTTGACCGAATGATTCTTCGCTAAAGAAGTCGGGTGAGCCATGCGGCCCAGGAATGACATGTAATGTCCATTGTCTATCGAAAGACGGCATAAGCGTATTCTTGACAATTGCCATATCTTGAAGGTGAGTATCAGAAGTTTTGGCATAGTACACAAGATCTCCAAACTGTAGAGCACGTCCGGATTGCCCGCCAAAACCGCCCATTACAAAGGTCGAACGGCTTCCCATAGTCATGGGAACATCAAGTCCTCCTTTGAAGGCAATATAAGCGCGTGAACCGCTAGTTATCGTGCCGAGTTTTAGGGTCTGCCTTGCAGCTATGCGAAGTGGTTGATTATATGAGACAGAATTTCCATCCAGGGTAAGGCGACCCTCACCTCCCACCACTGCTACTACAGCATCGGCATGAAAGAGAAGACTTGGGCCGTCCAAAGTGCACTCCAGACCTGCTGCATCGGGTGAGTTGTCCAAAAGTCTGTTAGCAAGCCTGAAGCTGTAGGAATCCATTGGGCCAGATGGTGGGATTCCGATGTGCCAGTATCCCGTCCTGCCCGGAAAGTCCTGTATGGTTGTTTCAGCACCCGGTTCAATAACCTCAAACGCTGATATCTGAGGCTGGAATGAATCCAATGTCGTCGTGTGCAAGTCCCCATTCACGAAGAAAGAACTGCTTGCAATGCTCTTCAAGTATGCAACATTGGTGTCAATACCACTCAATACTGTATTCTCAAGAGCGTTCAAAAGCCTTCGCACAGCGTCCACTCGATCGTATCCATCCACAATCAGCTTGGCAAGGAGCGGATCATATTGTGATGAGATGAGCGATCCGCTTCGCACCCATGTATCGACTCTACAATCCGACGGAAATGAGGCATATGTGAGAAGGCCAGGTGAAGGCCGGAAACCTCTTACCGGGGACTCTGCGTAGATTCGGGCCTCAATGGCGACTCGCTTCATTATGATGGGTTTTTCGAACACTGGTGGGGTGTGGCCTTTGGCAATCTGAAGCATTATTTCAACAAGGTCCAGCTCAGTGGTAGCTTCTGTTACACAGTGTTCAACTTGCAGACGAGTATTGACCTCCAAAAAGTAGTGCTTTTCAGTGTCTACGTCGTAGATGAATTCCACCGTACCGACCCCACGATATTGAACATGAGAAGCCAGCTTCAGCGCATCGGACTGCATCATTTCCCTTCTGGCGTTCGGTATCATGACTGCGGGACTCTCTTCGATGACTTTCTGCTTTCGCCTCTGGAGCGAGCAGTCACGGGTTCCAGCATGACACACTCTTCCACGGCCGTTGCCTATTACTTGAATCTCCACATGGCGGGCATTTCCCACGAATTTTTCAATGAAAAAGGATGAGTCGTTGAAATAGCTCTGCCCAAGGTGACTGACAGACTCTACTGCAGTTCTAAGCTCTCCTAGGCTCATGCATTGCTGTAGTCCGATGCCGCCGCCTCCTGAGTTAGCTTTGACCATGACCGGAAACCCAATATGCTCCGCTGCTGCGCAGGCGGCCGCGACGTCCTGTAATAGCTCTGATCCAGGGAGAAGAGGAACATGAAGCTCCTGAGCTATTGTTCTGGCTGAGGCTTTTTGCCCAAGGTCTTGCATTTGCTGGGGAGTTGGGCCAACCCAAACGAGGCCATTGCTCTCGCATCGCGCAGCAAAACTGGCGCTTTCAGACAAGAATCCATATCCGGGAATGACGGCATCGGCCTTTGATTCTTTCGCAATCTCGACGATGGCCTCTTCAGAAAGGTAAGTGGAGTCAGGGCCAGCCCCAGCCAGTAAGAATGATTCATCAGCATCGCGGACATGTTGGCTGCTACGGTCTTCTTCTGAATACACAGCGATTGCCTTGATCCCTAGTCTCTTCAATGTGGAGATTATGCGGACAGCGATTTCTCCTCGATTGGCGACGAGTACAGCGTTGAATAGCGGCTGCGTCTCAAGCGAACGGAGGTAAGACAACCAGTTGCCATGGCTACTGATATCAGTTGCATCGTCAACTGCATAGGTCTCACATAAAAACCCATGGACCTGTGAGCCATCTGCGAGTTCTAGCGAGCCAATGGTCAATGGAGACGGCACCTTAAGTAGAAAGCTTCCAATGGCAGATTCGGGAAGTTTCCACACCTCGACATCAATCTGCACACCATCCGAGGCACCAACTCGACAGAGACCCGGCTTGCGTATAGCGCCAGTCTGAGCAAGTTCATACAGGCGGTACTTTGGGGCAGTCTTAAACCACCCTATCAGTACTGCACCCAAATCGATGAGCTGATAATTTAAAGGTTGTCCGGATAGATGGGCGCCAACCACTGCTAACGTAACCCAGTTGGGGTTTGTGGACAATGTGGCGGATGATTGAGGGGCTTTTTCTGTTATCCAGGTATCTAAGGCGCCTATACGACGGCGTCCAGCGAGAGACAGCCACTGCTTGCTTATTCTGAACAGCTTTGACTCGGACCAGCGCGTTGATATAAATGTCAAACCAAATGGCAGGCCATCAGATCGAAAGCCCGCGGGCACAGATATAGCCGCCCAGTCCATGAAATTGACGAAATTGGTATATGTTCCCAATCTTGAGTTCTCTACAACTGGCTCCTTCTCCAGGTCACTTAAAGTCGGGAAAGTAGGTGTAGTAGGCACTAGCACTGCATCGTACTTGTCGAATTGTATTTCAATCGCCCGAATGAGCTCATTTTTGAGATACTCCGCATTGAAAAAATCGATTACGCTTAGGTCTTTGGCCCGCTCGATGATACTTCTGACAACTGGATCAATGCGGACATCCTTCCTGGATATAAAGTTCTGGATGGCAGTGTATCGCTCGCCCACCCATGGCCCTTCATAAAGAAGGCTTGCTAGCTTGAAAAGTTCGGAGAAGCTGACAGGCTCCAAAGACCATGGTAGCAAGCAGCTACAATCCAACGCCTCCCTGTAAGCGTCCATATGTTTTGTCTCATCGAACCACGGGGGATTATCGCAGATGGCGATCCGAAAATGATCCTTTGGTGGGTCTGCATTGGCGGAGACTTCTGGCTTTCGCCTGGAATAAGGCTCCATGGGATCAAATTGTACAGCGACTTCAGATACTTCTTCCGCATCTTCGAGAGTCAAGGCGAATATTGTAACACAATCAAGAGACCGGCATGCCGGGAGAACTCCTCGTGTACTTATCGCCCCTTTGGTAGCTTTGAGCCCTATTATGTTATTGAAGCCAGCTGGGACGCGGCCTGATCCAGCAGTATCAGTCCCCAAGGCAAAAGGGACAAGTCCTCTCGCAACTACCGAAGCAGAGCCTGAACTGGAACCCCCGGAGACATACCTCTTGTCAAATGTGTTTGGCACAGCACCATACGGAGAGCGCGTGCCCACCAACCCAGTAGCAAATGCGTCAAGATTGGTTTTACCAACTAATATGGCGCCCGCAGCCTTGAGAAGTTTCACGCAAACTGCGTCTTCGGATGGGTGGAAAGCAAAATCCGGACATGCTGCTGTAGTCGCAAAGCCAACAGCATCGATATTGTCCTTGACAGCGAATGGAACGCCGAACAAGGGCAATTGAGAGTTGTGAGATCGAAGCTCTAAGAGGTTCGTCCACTGCTCTTCGATTTGTGAAGGGCTTGCGATAGATATCCATGCTGGGTCCGAGGCGTCGTATTGATCAATCAATTCGAGAAGGCGTTGGAGCCCATTACCAGCGGCCTGCTCTCGTTTCCAGTCTCCCAATAGGCATATGTTTGAGCTCAGTTCGGTTGCTACAGGAGTCAGACTCGCTCAATTGAGACACAATAATTCTTTGGCATACTCATAATTGCTGATAATTGCTGTTAATATTTCTGTGGGCGTTTTCGTAACGACCTAAGCAAACACTGGAACCCAGTAACGCAGAGAGCGCTAAATCAGACACTGGAGTCAATTTGCTTTGGTACCATTCAAACACAACTTGCAGTACGATTGGCACTTCTTTTATGTTGCAAGAATTGCTCATGGTGCGAAGATATTGCGACTCTTAGATACTCTGTTCACTTGCTCGTATTATTAGCAAGGAAATTGCGCAGTCTGACATCCTTTTACTATGATAGCAATATTAAGTCAATTTCTATTGGTTCCTCAGAATACCTCTTCTGACAGGATCGTCGTTTATACTGAAGCAGTGTTGATACGGCGATAAAGCACTAAAAACATACGCGCCGGGCCTTCGGCTGCCGGCCGACGGGTAGTAGAGAACTGGGCATGTATCTAGATAGAGACAGCTGGTCCAGGGTGTATACGGTGAGCGTGGTCGATACCAGATGTAGCTGTAGCTGGTTGCAATGCAATGCAAAAAAAAAAGTGCCAACGGGCCAACGGCGCCCGGCGGCCCGGCGGCGGTAGGCCGGAAATGTTTCTCAAACGCATATCAAGGATGATGATTGGTGCCGCGGCCAAATGTGGAGAATACCCATTTGGTGTCTCGGCATTACTAACAATGCCATGGTAATTTACGTAGGTACAAATTGATAGATGATCAACCTTTTTCTTCAAGGAGTGGTAATTCGATCTATAGTGAGTAGACAAGCACATATGGTATCCGTGGAGTTCAAGGGGGTAAATTTAAATTTAGATGTTCTTATTGAGAAGTCATTTAACCCCGAACAAACTCAATTTCACATTTGACGTAGGTAGAGCAGGCGAGAGGAAGAGAGGGTGTGTGTGTGTCTAAGTGTGTTTGTGTATCCATATGCCATACGTTGTACACGAGACCCTTCAGTATCCAATTTCCAAGTCGCTCATCGTCCAATTGACCGCTCCAAAAAAGTGGTATAACCTCCGTACCCTGATCTATTACCACAATGGCTTTGGAAAAATTCGATCGTTTGCACTCATCCTCATTTGTAGTTCTCGAGGATAATGACCTATCTACCAAAGATGCCCTTGCAGCAGCTACAAGTTCGGTGTTAATACCTTTACTCACTGCAGTATGGGCAGCTTGGGCATGGCAAGCGTGACGATTGTAGCAGGCATTTCGAAAAGGAATCGCCAGGTTTGAACATTGGCAGGTTTTTGGTTTCTACTCTATGTATGTTTTTTCGCATGTGAGTGTTCATGCCTGATGCAGCCCTCAAAGGCCATCAAAATACTTACATTGTTGCCATCGTGCGGGAGATGCTAGCGTCTCAACTGTAGAGAAGTCTAATTCCTCGTCAGAAGAACCGGTGATCCTTATCAGACACCAGTGCTGTAGCTGGAGTGTCAACAACGTAGTGTGGCTGCGCACCACCGCCTTGAATTTTCAAAAACAAATAGCAAAAGACGTGCTCTACTAAACCAAATTGCTTCGTGCAAACCATATATGTTTTGAAGGTTGAGATAAGACGAGCCGAAGCTACGAACGTGGCATAATGCTGGCTAATTTGTATATTGATCAACGCCACGGTGTAGCTAAAGCTTTCCTATCATACCTCTGCTTCGACCTCCATAGGCCGGAGGCTGTTAAAAAGTAGACCAAAGTTTCCAAAGCACAATGCAAGACTCAGACTTCATGCAAATAGAGCAATATCACAGATGAGGGGAGTTCAGCCCACTTTCCGTTAGTGGATTCCTGTGTTATCTTAAATAGACACAAAGCAGAACTCGGTTGCGGCCGTCGTAAAGGGAAAATGCGTAAAACCCATTGAGAAACATCTCACCAAGAACTCTCCAAGATTTAGCGTCTTGCGGCCGACAGTTCAATTTACTTTGGGTCGACAAAGAGAATTTTGGATAGACCAACGGCGCTGAACAAGGCATATTAGTCACAAAAAAGCATTTCGATATCATATATAATGGAAGAAAAATGAATTTGGACATTGGTATCTTGCTTGAAAGCTACAAACACACAAGATCAAGGACACCTGCAGCCTCAGGCAAACAGACATGTTTTTGACAAGTAAACTCCATTATCCCGATGATATGCGAAGTCATCAGACATTCACAACTCAGTAACAGCCTTTATGATAGTTGCATTAATCTCGAATACTAATGCAATAGAGCAAGAGACTGCAAACCTATCACATTCGGAAGTTGGCGCACTTAGTGAGCAACGCTGGGGGAGACGTGCTCGACGAATGCCTTGGCATGGGCGACAGGAGCGACGTCGACGTGAATGAGCTCGCCCAGAGTGACAATGGCCTCCTTGACAGTGGAGATGATGATCTTCTCGTCGACCTCGATTTCAGCGCGCTTGACGGGAGCAGCAGGGACCTTAGGAACTGCAGGAGCCGCAGGGAGCTCAGGAAGGTCAAGGTCAAGGTGGATCAGCTCGCCGAGTGTAATAATGACACTCTTGACGGTAGCGAAGACCTTCTTCTGGTCGACTTCGACAGTGGCGCGCTTCAAGTGCCCAGCAGTGGGAGCCTGCTCAGGGAGCTCAAGGTCGACGTGGATCAGCCCAGCAAGCAGAATTATAACATCGGTGACAATGCCGGTGACCTTGGTCTCATCGATGGCGATTTCACGCTTGATTGGGGCTGGGACTTCAGGGAGTCCGACTTCAGGGACCTTGGGGATTTCGGGGTGGAGGAGGTGCTTGGCATGCTCTGGGACCTCGACTGGGAGGCCGCGCTTGACGGGAAGGTCGACGGGGAGCTCTGGGACCTCAACAGGAAGCTCAGGGGCATGGACTGGGAGTTTATGCAGAGCTGGAGCTGCTGGGACTTCCGGGACAGCGGGAACATCGACGAGAGGGGCAGCAGCAGTGATGGCAGCAAGGCCAGCGAAGACGGCGGAGTAACGCATGGTTGATTAAGTTTATGTGGGAAAAAGATATTAAATAAAGAGTGACTGTGGTAAAAGTTGTTGATTAAAGAGTGACTGTAAAGCTGGATGGCTGAGCTGATCTGGTGTGATGAACAACGGAACTTTTGAAGGCGACCAAGAAACGTCTCTTATATATGCTTTAGCCTCCCCTTTCCCAACTGCCCACCCATCTCTGCTATCTCTGCTCTTTTCCTTGTTGGGATGGGAGTATCATCATTTCAATCCCCTTTCTGCGCCGCATCCGCGCCGTCAGCAGTGAGATTGCACTGAAAAGCAATAATCCGGGAGCCAGGAGCGTGTGCATGGTGCCAGTGCAGATGGGGCCACGATCATCAGTATGTGTAGCAGGTGTGGCAGGGGTGGCGTAGGGTGCGCGTGGGAGGTTCTACCAAAAGGCAACGGCAAATTCCTACGATCTGCAGCCTTGGTGTTGATCCGGTCAGCCCTCGTTGGTATTTGGCGCATGCGGCGTTTGCTTAGCCCAAAGGTAACTTTCGGACAATTCAAGTTTGGGACTACGGAATGATGAAAATTTTCTAGATCACTTTTCTGAGCTATCTGTTTTTTCTGTTTCCTCGATACGCTTCAATATCGTCTTTGCAGTTCTCCTTAACGTATCTAAAACTTGGCTTTTGGTGTTGCAACTTTAAAGTTTTGGTGGTCGAAACGCCGCCGATGATTATCGGTCGATCATTATCTTGTCCTGGATCAACACGTTTTCTTGGCTTTCCTAATCCCTCTCATGCACATAAACAATACCTCCTGTCTACAAATCACGGCTTCTTCCGGGTAGGCCTGTGCCAGGGGACCTGCTGTCCCGTAGGAGATTAAGATGTTTGCGATGTACATGACATGACGTAGTATCATACCGGAAGGACCTAGAAAACACATTACAATAGGTAGCATCGCGATTTAGGAGTCAGAGACGCATGGTCTGTTTCAGCGGAGCGTTATGATGAGGCTGTTATTCCCGGCACAAGAGGTTATGCGCAACTTGTCACTACCGTAGGTATGTATAGTGTGATTGACGGCATCGAAAATTCACGCCATTGTCATGTCCCGCTATTTGGACACTGTAGCTAGTTTACGATCAATAATTTACTAAGAAGACAGACGATGTGAGATATTTCGCACCAGAAAGAAATGGTATCTTTGTCTGCACGTTAGACACTCAAACGGACCCTGTTAGTGATAGCTACTAAGTGCACCGTTTCCACTTTAGCGTGCAGCGAGTAAAAACATCATCACGAGTCAGGCGATAACGAGGTTTGCTGGACTGCCTTTGGAAAATACCTTATGGGTACAAAGTATAAAAGCTAGCAATATACTAACGGTTACTGAGGCAGCATTTCCTTGCGCAAATCATGCGCGAGTGACAGGTCAAAACTGAACACCCTGAGCCTTGCATACAAGGCCGGTGGGACGTCAATGACCCTGTACTATCAGGCTAATGACTTCACATAATTTCCTGGTGATGAATGATTTGTGGAATCACGATGGTTGATATTACTATGCTATCCCAAACTTGAAACGCTGGGCTATCAGAATGAGATGACACAGTTCATACAGTGCTGGAGTTCTGATGATTTCTTCCTGTTACAGGCATGCAAGCCATCAATGGAGGATGAGATCAAACTTCAATTAAACAAACCGCGATAGCAGAAAAGACATTTGGTCCCAGGCCATTGATTACTGACCATTCTTCAAGGATAAACATGATCTTGAAGACAAAATACAGGGGTGCAGAGCATCCCCCAATCCAACCACTCCACAGTTGAGAACAAGAAACCACTACAACAACACCCACACCGCAACCCCAACCCCGCTGACGTTAGAATCAACTTGACATAAGCATTCTTTATGACAATACCTCTGCCCTCACAATCTTATCAGGCAGCTTTCCTTCCCAAATGCGTGAATGTGCACAGGTGATCTTTATTGATGATCGTCCAAAACGGGTAGGGGCCAGATTGAGATCAGCGCCCTATACCACACCCCACACCCACACTATTTGCGATTCAGTAGTGATGGGACGTGCATTGTGTATAAATTCGCCGACTTCCGGCTTACTTTCCGAATTATATGGCAGATGAAAATTGTGGTGCGCTAGGATGTGCTGGTTGTTGGTGGTTGTGAGTGAATGAATTTGCCCGTCATTAGGGCGAAAATGGGGGTGCTGTGGATTTTTAGAGTGATATTGCAATCTTCAGTTTGCGCGTGAAAGTTTAGCCTCTTGCGGTATCTTTTATTTGTGCATCTATGGTCGACGTCAGTGGCTCACTGATCCCAATTGCGGGAATCAGAGCATTGAGATCTGCAATGTGTGGCCATTATGTGCACGGGAATAGTGTGCGTAAGCCACTCCACTGTTTATGTACTTCCCCTTGAATTGGTCCAGAGTTTCTATATGTTCTGCTTCTCATAGGTGGGATTGAAGTGATACCTTTCTGGTTTCGAAAGTCATTTGTGCGAGATGAACTCATGTGTGATTCAACTATTTGCACCACCATGTGCTGCTAGAGCCATCTTTATGCTTTCACCTTCCCTATAAACAACAAACACAACGCAAGTAAACTACAAAATATCCTAACGCATTGAATTGCCCCAGTACCATATCTCCATTCCTCGCGCTAATTCTCTGCACTCTGCTGGGAAAAAGTTGATATCAAGCTCTAAGGCAACGATGCATCGCAATCCCTCGTGTACCTCTTTGTACGGAGCCTGACTAAAATTCCAAAACTAGAGCTCTGAAGAAACCAATTCGATACCAGCCTGGCTATCTACAGCTTCTACAGTTCTCATATCATCGGCTACGAAGCTGCCTATCCTCCAAGATTGGTCGACCCCAGCTGTCTGGGTTTCCAGCATCCAGTTCACGGGATCAAAAACATCGTAGCTGTTGGCACTTATTGGCCCACGTGGTGGTTGAGGGGCCATACTGAGTGGATGATACGGATTGAAGCTTGAGAAGCCGTGGGAAGCGTTTTCCACGACCGTACCAGAGGAAGATGTCAAGTTGGGCGACGGTACACTTATTTCCCTACGGCTGCAAGAAAATTTGGCTAGATCGCCTTTATAGTAGTCAAGACACGGCTTGCATGGAGTTCCCGCGTCACATTTCACCTTACGCTGCTTGCAGTTGGTACAAGCTCGGAGAAGTCGTACCCGAGCTGCCTCACGCCGTTGCTCTGCTCTGAGAGGACCACGTCGACCTCGTACTTTCCGCCTCTGAGTATCCTGATTCGCAACTGGGACGAGTCTGTGACTTGCAGGATCCGGTCGATATGAGACCCATCCGAAGGGGTTAGTGTCGGGTTCGGGCACGCCAGTTATTTGTGGATGTAAATCCGGAGAAGTAAAAGGGAACGGAGATTCTGGATAATCCGACTGAGTTCGTGGGTTGGAGCTGGTGGTTGGATGCGGCTTGGGGTTATTGGATTCGGAAGAAGACTTCAGGTTTTGCGGTGGCCTCAGTCCTCGATGTTGAGGGCGATCTTCGGTAGATCCGAAAGCCTTCTTAAAATCCAAAGACTTATCATCCCGGCAAAGGGCTAGAAATCGTTTCTTGCGGAATTGGGAGTCATTTGATGTATCGTCCTGGGAGATTGTGTAGCTGAAGGCCATCCGCTTTTGACTTTCCATCGTTGGTGAGAGCGAAAATCGAGCGCTTTTATAGCGAATATCATCCGTAGAAGAAAATAGACTAGGCGGCGATATTCTGTGCTGTCCTGCTTGCTTTGATATCAGGTCCGTTGAAATGCGGTTGTTGTTTTGGAGTGACCAGGCTGAACGACACCTCACAGCCCGTACCAGTTGACGCCACAAGCGGCTGATGACACAGCATTCTTGGCAACCCTGCTCCTGATATCAGCCTTCTTCAGCATGGTCCAGCTATCTCAATTTGTTATATCTTGAAGTTCTCAGGAAATGGGGCCGCTTTACACAATACGTTTGGTGCATGCAGTGTGGTGAAGGATCATGGCATCATCGTCAATACATAAATTAGCTGAGCCTAAGAATCCTTTCCTATATTTCAACACATTGATTAGTCGCTGTAATCCTGAATTAATCTTCTGAAAATTTTTGTTGCAAATATTGTTACTAGCGGGGATTTTGAGGCTACAGTTCCTCGCCGCAACTCGAATACCAAAGCATCAACATTAGTTAACCAGTTTGTTTTAAGATATTGTGATCCAAGGTGACGACTTGGAATTTTGCAAGTTTCTTTTCTTTCTATTTTTTGTCTTGTAATAGTTGTCTGAAAGAGTAGTTGTTTTGTTTTGTTTTTTGTATTTCACGTGTCTAGGTTGGTGTGTACATGATTGTAAAGATATTAAGAAAATTGTTTAAAAATGAAAATAAAAATAATGTTAAGAGAAAACGTATCAGTCGTCGATTTACACAGAATAAAGCAAACATACGCTCGCCGTACTGCTGCAGATGTGGTATGATCATGATTGCTCGGGTTGCCTAAGACCTCGCTGTTACTGACCAAAAACGGTGCAATTGTAGGGATAAAATCTTCATCCAAATAATGTCCACAATATTTTAAAGAGTATTATAGCTCTAGAAATCTTCAAATCTAGTTAAAAGTATCTTTTTCTGAAATGCGGAAGTACATCTCTTAGAATCCAATCCTTCAATGTTGCTATAATTTGGTACTACTGGAGAGACGATTGCTAACCTTCCATATAATCAAAGAGCAGGTTGAAATTGTGTATAACGGTTGCCACCTACTCTTACTGATCGAAATGTCCACTAACCAAAGTATAGAATATCGTAAATGCGACATAAGAGTTTTGGACCCTGCGATACCAAATTTTCTTACATATACCTAGAGAGTAAGTATCTAGTGCCTATGTCAGATATCTAACTACTCAAAGTACACGAAAGGATACCCTAACATCCTGAGATCACATAATCTACCAATGTGTGCGCTTGTACACATTTTTCTAGGTGGCAATATGATCAAACAAAACGATAAGGCTTCCTATTTGCCCCCGGTGTTGAGGACAAGCATCCCAGTTTGACTTGGCTTGGCTTGCTTACTAGACGATGTCAGCTTAAGCTTAATTTCCTTATTCGTAGTTTGTTCAATTGACATAGCGTAGAAACTCCTTGAGATTAGAACAAGGGCATATGTCACGTGAATTCCTACTACTATTCACCTTCGTTTTAACCTCGTAATATGGAAATAAGCCAAACAAACCGAAAAAGCAAGCTCCAGGCAACCCGGGAACGCCAATTTGAATCCCTTGGTCATTTGATGACGTCGGCTTGAGTCTCTTGGCTTGGTTGAACAAGCAAGGTGCAAGTAAACTCGCAAGCCCCCTTGCTTGTTGCAAACTTTTTTTGCTCCTCAAAGAATGTTCAGTTCATTTGAGCGAAAGGTAAGATTCTTAATTCATATATAAGCACACGGTCTATTGATTCAGCCTCACTCTCGCATCGACCCACGAGCCAGCCTTTCCAACTTAAGCATTTATTAAGAAGCGGAGGCGAAGCTTGCCACATTTCCATATTAACGACCTTCGAACATATCTGTCAGACCCCGCCGCAAGTTTCCCATTTAACCTTAAATTCTATTGGAGGCAACAGCTGTTGTGTAACGGCTTTGTCAGACTTGGCCTTTTTTCTTAAGCCTTATCACTCCCTTATTTCGGCCCAAACCCTCTACCCCTCATCTCCGAACACTGCCTCAGTACTCTCTATCAAGAACATTTTAACGCTCCTAGATCATCTTTACCATGAAGCTTCCAATCATCGCACTCTTGCTCGTAGCGGGTTCAGCTTCTGTTAACGCTGGACCTGCTGCATATGGCGTATGCCAAGCAGGCTGCTCTGGTGTGGTCATGGCCTGCTATGGCGCGGCAGGCTTCACTTGGGGTGCTACTCTGGGTGCTACCGCCCCGGCCTCCATTATAGCTTGCAACTCCGCCTTTGGTGCTTGCCAGGCTGCTTGTGCAGCCGTTCTTCTTGCTCCGACTCTCTAAAGGTTAAATCAGATGTACAACGTGATCGATAAAGGTCCATGCTAATTGTATGCAGAAGGCGTTCTCGAAGGATACGAATAGAGTTTAAGTTGGATAATTATGGAGAAGAAAACTCCCCTTGGCCTCAATAAAGTCGTGTCTCTTGGTGAATTTTACGGTTCTATGGATCAATTAGGTGTGCTGCTCTCTCGGGTTTGGTTCGGGGTTTGCTTGGTGAGAGGATATGAGAAGTAACTACATCTTATGAATTGTCAAACTAATTGATAAAGCTCGACTACCTGGTCTACAATCTGTCCAATCGTAATCATTATTAGCGTGAAGCAAAGAAATATTGAACCCGTACCATAGATGTGTTTGTCGAAGTTTGCTGGATCGTTGAAAGTGGGTTTCGCTAAACCGACTGTTTGCTTTGGGATGACTTGAATCGTCCTTCTTCTGCGCAAATTTCTCTGTTTGGGTTGCTACGAAGGGCTTTTTGAACATTCCCAAGCTTGGTATTGGGGGTGTCAATGGCGTTGTCCAGGGCATCAAGCACGCCAACTTCGCTTCAGGGATTAAAACCGTTCAACTACTGCAGAGGTTACGACAGCCTTAACTCCAATTGCGTGATGTTTATCTCCGGCTTCCATGACTACAACAAACACGAAACTTGACACAACTCGAGTCATTAATAGAGGGTATCTATGGTAATTTCGGTCGCAATACGTTAGCAAAATGCCAGGTCTCATTACGCCACTGTGAATAGACGCTCCCTTCATGCAGACGCTAGGCGAATTTGATCCACAAACCTGGGAAAAGTGGGAACAGCTGTTGTTCTATGTTTCTTGACCTATAAAATTTATTGGATTTTCTTATCATATTTGCTGCGATATCGGTTTAAAAGTTGATGCATGAGGAGAGGTGAGGCTAGGATAACTGCTTCTCGTAGCACATCATCTGGCCTATCTTTGCACCATGTGCCATGCAATACGTTTTGGTAGAAATCGCCGCTCTGCCAATGCGATGAAGATACTTCGAAGAGAGCTTGGCAACTCTATGGCAGTTACATACAAAAGCCGATGCCTCGCCGTATTCTGGTGGCGGGAATAAGTTACCTATGAAGAAGCTTGTCATCGCAGCGCCTTTAGTGTGTACCTGAGAAATGGCTTCGCATTCAGGTGTTCCGCGTGAAAAATGGTGGAAGATCCAATGGTTTTCCAACGATGATACGCCGGAGGAGAAGAAATTTCTTGTCAAACTGGATCTCGTTCTTGTTCCGTTTCTCTTCGTGACATATTGGGTCAAGAATCTGGATCAACATAATCTCAGTAAGCTACAGTTCGCCATGTCTTCCTAAAATCTTCCAAAGCATCAACATATTTCTAATTATTTTCATCTAGACAACGCCTACGTTGGTGGCATGAAAGAAGAGCTCGGCTTTTATGGCAACGAACTAATCCAGTTGCAAACAATGTACATTATCGGCGCTGTACTAGGACAAATACCATTTTTGTTTCTTTTTACATATGCGCCGATGTACTGGCTGATTCCTGGGATGGACGTTCTGTGGGGGATATGCACGCTTCTGCAGTATCGGGCAAACTCCTTTGCTGAGATGGCTGCCTATCGCTTCTTGGTGGGTTGGTTCGAGGTATGTGTTTGTGGATGCCCTGCTCTGTATCACACTGACCAAAGATTTCTAGGCGGCTTACTTCCCGGCTGTACACTACCTTCTTGGTTGGCTGCTCCTGGTTCTCCCTTTGCGAAATTCGCTTGGTTAACAAAAGTCTAGGATCATGGTATCGCGGCCATGAAATTAGTCGTCGTGGAGGAATATGGTACACTGGTCTGCCACTTGGCACCATCACAGCAGGTCTTGTAACGGCCGGTGCTTTGAGAAGACTTGATGGTGTGAATGGGCTCTCGGGTTGGAGGTATGCCGCATTCATCTTATAACCGGTAGAAAGAAAGTTTCATTGACTTCGAAACCAGATGGATGTATATCATATGCGCAATCATCACCATCCCGGTCGGAATCATCGGGTACTTCATCATCCCAGGAACCATCGACAAACCAAATAGATACGTCCTGTCGGAAAAGGATCTGGAAATCGCACGCCGCCGACTCGACCGTAATGGTCACAAGATACAGGGAAGGCTTCGACTCCACCACATCAAGAAGATCATGTCGAGCAAGCACTTCTGGATTGTGGTACTAGTCGATGTGCTGTTCTGGAATGCTGGGATCAATACAGGAGCGTTTCTGCTTTGGCTAAAGAGTCTTAACAAGTATACTCCAGCGCTTGTGAATGAATATGGCACAATACCTCCGGCCTTGGGTATCTTCTTCACACTGGCGGCAAACTTTTCTTCAGACCTTTTGTGGGGCCCTGTATGGGGCATCACGTTGGCCAGGTAGGTACTTCGAGCCTCAAGTGAGAAAACATTGGCTGGCTAACACATATTCAGTGGCATGAATGCATTAACTGGATTGTTATTGGTGAGCAGACACCATATTTATACATCCCTGCTACTGATGCTAACAAATGGAAAATAGACTATTTGGAACATCCCCAACGGCGCTAAGTGGTATGCATTCTGCAGCAGCGGTTGGTCATACGCCAATTCCAGCATCTTGCATGGTTGGGTCAACAACATACTGCGCGACTCGCCCGAGATGCGATCATTCACACTAGTCTTCATCAACATCATTGCCCAGTCGTCAACTGCATGGATAGGTCTTCTGGCCTATCCGACTGTGGAGGCGCCGAGATTTCCAAAGGGTTACGCCTTCTCGTTCTCCATGGCAGTGTCACTTGTGATTGGGGCGCATCTTTTGAATTTGCATTTGAAGCGAAGGAAAGAAGCAAATTTGGAGCAAGGACCTGTTGATGTGCAAGTTGAGGATGCTTCAACGGATGATGGAAGTCAAAACGACTCGTCGAACAACTTACGAAGTACTGAAGTCATAGGAAAACTATGAAAAGCGAGCTCTATTTAGTATTAAGTGGATATAAGATGTGGCTGAGTAGATAAAGATAAATGGAAGTCATAATCAGTAGGTGTCGTGTAGACATTTGAGGTTATATGGTCCCAAGTATGCGAGGGAAGCAACGGAAATCGTTGAGGTGTGGCCGAACCGCTCTTGCAAGTCTGGAAATACCCAACGAATTCCATTTGTAAACAGGATTTCATGCTGAACCTCTGTTGAAAGAAAAATAGTAATGTCAAACATTGTTTTCATTTTCGAGTTCGTACTCATTATACAACATTGAAAGACCGTTAAGACGCACCCCACAATTAAGAACAAACATTAGATGATTCGATCGCGCAACTCGCCAATGCGTAATGACCTGCCAAAATCGCACAATACACAGTAAAATATCACTCTCAAAACCCACTCAAACGTCTTCTTGTCAATAGTAATTTGGTCAGTTCCGATGAGAAGCATGGCAATTGTTGAGTATTGCATCTTGGCGAAAGAAGGCCCTCTGACAATTTTCTATCTCACAAGGAAAATCCACTGCTGGGCTCACGGTGTTTCAGCCGCCAATGGCGTATTCGGCTTGCTCTGCGATATAAGCCAGTGAATTTTTCACCACATCCTTTCTCCCCACACACGAGCTCGCGAGAAATATCCGAGGCATTTACACTGACAAGAGAGGATCGTGCGTGTCGAATCCTATCAACAAGTCCAGAATCCCAGGCAATGCTAGAAGCCGGCTTGCGAAGGGAGATTGATGTTATGTTTCCTGAGTTGTGTGATTGCGAATTTGCGTTACGATCGCGTTTGTCCAGTGTGTTGGCTTGACTAGACTCAGCTTCATCCGCCGGTTCACTCGAAGTAGTTTGCCAATTTCTCTGCTGTAGATTATTCTGCTCTTGCTCTGCAAGAAATTCACCCTTTAGACGATAGTTGTTGCTTCCCAAGGCTATGAGGCAGCTGATCCTCTGGCGTTTCTTCATGTCACCTGTCTCGTCGGTGGAAATAGTATAGTTGAACTTTTTTTCCGGTCTCTTTCGCTTTTCTACTCGATTCGTTCTGATATTATCTCCCAATCTGCTGTTACGCTGCAGGAACTTTTGCGATGGGAACCTTGGTGGATTCCCTATTGCCATCTCAATGCGGCTGCCTACCGGCAACGCTGATTGTGATAAGGGTCGATAGTCCATGAACGCAAGAATCAGCGGTAGTTTAAAATAATAATCAAATCCTACTCTTGATGGCAAGGGAGTTATAAGAATGCATACAATACGAGCAATCGTGGGATAGATGGTAGAGCGGCTGAGCAGGAATAAGGCTAGACGTTGAAAGATGCCTGATTACTGCACGTGAGTCTTGCCAGGACATGGACTGCGCCATGGCTAAGCCACATCTGCATGTACATATTCGGCTTGTAATTTGTCAATCTAGAGCTTGATTGGTGCGCTTTTTGCTACATTAAGAGGCTCTTTCCACGTCAGTTCAAAACCGTCACTATGCTAATACAATAATATGAAACTTCAATTGCTCTCTGACAGCGATCGAAAAATCTGGGAGTATGCATATGATAGCGTTTAACAAAATGTTTTGCTGAATAAGAAAAAACGATGAATTTACGATAAGACTATGGGTTTATGGAAGTTGAAGTCCAGGGCGAGTTTCTAATGTTTTCATGTAGTTAGTGTAATTGAATTCGAAGTTCCCAGACGAGTAAATTAAAAAATCGGCGAGACTAGCCAATCTTGCGGTGACTGAACGGTAGATTTTGTCTCTTCGGAATCTTGCAGAAAGGGGGACCAGGGCTGTTGTTCAGGTTGTATTCGATGCTTTTTTGCTGCCGAAGTGCACCTTGTTCTTCAGCTCGCCTACTTTGAGCACTGTGCAAGCTTTTCACAGGCCATGGTGATTGTTCTTCAAGCTCTCTTGCTATACTAGCCTTCCTGGTGCTGCTTACGCTGTCTGTCAGCTCAATTAGATGCTCGATTTTGTTGCCACGCGTGTCACCAATGACTATATCCATCAGCCCGTTTCCAGCGGTGTCGATTTGTAACGTTCGACCCTCGCGAAGGTCATGCAAGGAAGGGATGAGAGGCTCAGAAGAGTCGATACAAAGCCAAATTCCACCCCCAATTTCATTACTGATACCGTTTCTAGCCACGGTCGTGCGCTCAGATCCACTAACAGGGCTTGTTTTAATGCCTACCGCAGTTTTGATCCCGAAGATTGTTTTTTTCAGGCTGGAGAGCGGCTCCCCGGTTCAACATCATGTTCAGCCGGCCTGGATTTATAGACTACCAACCGGGGAATTGGTCGCCTAGAATGCCTTGACTCCGTCGATCTTCGGCTATATAATGAGGTAGAAGGTTTCGGAAAACATCCTCCGGCACCCGCAGGAATTCCGCTCTCAAAGAAGGCTCTATTCCCTCAGGCATCATCCTCAGTCGGGCTTGTTCGGTCAATGGCTGATCTCGAGAAGCCGTTGACAGGACATGAGCCTGATTGCGCGGTTGTGGTTTAGTCTGGCCTCGCTCATGCCCCTGTTTTTCCCTTTGGAGAACAATCGGAGGAATTGCCACACCCCCTAAGGCTGTCTGACATCTTAGCCTTTGGCGTTTCCTCGAGTCTGTTGTTTCGTCTTGAGAGATAGTGTAGCTGAAATGCAGACCAGGCATCTTGCGTTTGCGTCCCTGTTTAGTTTCGCTTATACTGTTCAACCCGATACTGCGTTTGAAAAACCTTGGAGTTGGAGCGTTCTTGGGCAGTGGTGGGAACAGGGAGTTCTTTTCTATGCTGATGGGCACCTTCTCATGCGCAGGTGAGTTGCCTGAGGTGTCTAAGTCGTAAGGCTGTGGTCGTTTCGCAGCGACATTGGCCTGAACAGCGGCTGGCCAAAGGGACTCGAGGGTAAGGTCCTCGGAGGAGTCGTCTGAATGGTAGTCTTCGCAAGTGGGGTTGAGGAAGTTTTGCTGCTGCGGTTGAACAGCTGCCATGGTGGCGGCTACGCTGCTGGTACTGCGCGGCGGCAAGCGTGATCAGCAATGACTTCTAATGAATAATTTCAAATATTGCGCCAGATAATCGGCGGGAGCAAAATAAAAGAGTAATGGGCGAGTGTAGAAGAGGTAATGAGATGGACTAGATTGAAGATTGACAAGGCTTGACGTTGAGGGGAAACTGATTACTCCACGTGGAGTCAATCAACAGCCTACATCTAAGCCACATATGCAAAGACCCTTGTCAATTCTCAACCGCGAAGCAAGAACTTGATTGCTGCTGTTCACACACAGCAAGGCTCGCTCTAGAGGAGCTGATCTTTCTTTGTGGGAAACATGGCCTTGTTGGATGTCTCTCCCATATTTCTTCAATCAGCTATTGCAGGCACAGCAAACGAGCCCTACCATAGGTATGTTATTCTACTCGACAGTTTGGGACAAAGTCTCTTTTATGCAGGGGGCATCTTCCCAGACCAGAAGAATTTTGCCATCGCCATACTGAACTGCGCCGCCTTCAACGCATTTGCAAGGCAGGCCTCCTCCCATTCTTGCAAAGTCATCTGTCCCTTGATAACATCCGCCAATAATCGAGCCTGTAACGCTGCTTGACTTGTGCTACCTCCACCGTGGGGGCGACACAAAGAAAGCGCGTCTCCAATGAGCAAAAGCTTTCCATTGTAGAATGTTGTTTTGGAGCCTTGAAAGTCTCGTATAGCGGAAATGAAAGGCTCATCAATCTTTTCCATAAGCTCGATGAAATATCGGTTTGCCACAATATCTTTTCGTTCCAACTGCTTTCTCCAGACCTTAGGATCCATCTTTCCTCGCGGTATCGTAGTGCCGTGTTTAATTCCCTCGACATCGGTAAATGTCTCTGTAAAGTCGGTTGAGCTTTCCGGCAGAGTATCATACCAGATCCAGACGAAGTCACGTTCTTGAGAATCTGGGTTGCTTCCCTCTGCTGGGACGTAGTAGCTAGTTTTTATTAGTATGTATGGTGATAAATTTATTTACTTAATGCGACTACCTACGAGATCTGATATCCACCCTCAACACGTAACATTACACAGCGGCTCTGCAAGGCAGCTTGGGTCTCTGGTGACAGTTTGCTCTCGGGAATTCTTCCTCTCCATGAAACATAACCAGCGTACTTTGGAGTAATTTCCGGGCCAACGCTTTTCCGGACAGCTGAATGTGCGCCATCAGCAGCAATCACCATGTCCGTCTTGAAGCTTCTCTCGGTATTTGTGCCGAGATCTTTCACCACCACAGTCAGAGATTCTCCTTCGTCTTTGACTTTACAAACAAGTTGGCTCGTCTGGTACTGCACCGGCTTTTTTCCGTCGCTCTCACTAATAGCAGCTTGCTTCAACATCTCATACATAGCTTTCCATGTGGTCAATCGCAACGGATCATTTGCCGGAATCATTTTCTCGACCTCCCCATTCTGATTCATTATATCAACTGCATCGGTAGTAGTAGCATAGCTGGAATGGAAATTAGGAACGTATTGCTCGATGAAGTCGTGGACTTCGGGTCCGGCGCGAATTCCGGCTGCTTGGCTCTCCAGCGTGTGCGGCTCACTTCGCTCGAAAACTTGGACTTCAAATCCTAGGTTTTTAAAAACGATTGCGGCCATGAGTCCGGCCAAAGAGCCGCCCACCTACGTCGTGATTAGAGAGAGGTGATTCCAGTCTGAAGGACCCCGCATTAATACTCACGATGATAACGTTCTTTTGGTCGGTTGACATTCCGATGCGTCCACACGGCGAGATGATGCAGAGGTTTTGTGATATTTAATCTAGAAGCTTTGCGAAGGAGAACGCAAAGTTGGTGTTCAGTCCTGTGCAAAGAAAGAAGGTGTGGGGAATACAAATTTGATGTTGTTATTACGACTCTCTTGCTGTGCCTCGTGGAGGCTTATTGTTGATCAAATTACGCCCCATACACTACGCCCCATGCACCCAACGTTGGTGCAAGAAGCTGGTTGGACGCAAATTAACCGAATCCATTCAATGGCTCAAAAAAAGAATCTCTTGAAACTCATCTTCTGTCCATCTTCTATGATGCCATCCATAATGTACCACAGGTATCTTGACACCCTCTGGTTCTCTAGTGGCCCATGTGAGTCAACAGGGATCACAGACGTGTTGATGGTTTCATTCGTACTTCGATTTGTTTTCTAGCTTCAATTGGGCTACAAGAGGCTAACTTTATCTCACAAATTAATATTGCCTTGAGTGCGAGCTAAAATTAAGCAACGAGTAGCGTTTGTTGCACGATAAGAATAATCCAAAAGTTCGCTGAACTCAGCGCCCGATTTGTCACTAGTTAACCCTTAGTCCGAAATTCGTGGAGGGCACAAGGTGTTCTCCATCTTAGGGTTCCGAAGACCGTTAGTTCGAATTGGTTTACAAGGTAGGCTGGTGGGCGTGGAGATGTATTTGTAAACTTAGGAAGGACATAATGTTCCCGCCGCAAGGATTTCTCAGTGTCAACAGCAGTTCGTGAAGTAGGATCTTCAAGAATTTGCTGGGAAGCCGAGGGACCCCATTTGCTTTGATTGATTCGAAATGGATAGTTTGCCGATTGAGTGCCTTTCCCCAAGGTCGTCAAAAATTTCATTCTTGTGCGCGTCTTTGAATCCGCCGTGTCATCTGAGGAGATCATATGGCTGAACTTCATTTTGGGTTTCTGGTGTTTTTGCACTCGGTTTCTCATCCCTTTGGGGCGGGATGATGAAAATGACAACGACATCGATCTGACATGTGGAGTTGCCCCAAGAGATTCCATGTTACCCCTTCCTTGGAAACGTTTTGAGGCATCATGGGGCGTATCCCTCATTGCTGCGGCTGCATCTCCAACATTAACTAAAATCAATGTCCCAAGTCGGCCTAGCCAGAAGACCCAACTTACAATTGTTCAACACGTCGCGAAAATGGACTCTGGGCGGTGAAAGTGGGTATCCTGGCGGATTAGGCTTGAGATACATGCGATCGCTCATTGCGTCAAGGGCTTTTCCAACGGTTTCGGCAATCTCATTTAAGGCATGAAAGAACCGCGAATTGCGAGCGGGCGTGAAAATCTCAAGAAGCAACCAGGCTGAATTCCATCACAGGTGACAGCGGGGCATCACGTGCTCCCAGCCCAGTATAGCCTTGCGCCCAGATCTATGCTACATCAACTGTTCGCTTCTATATAAAATTATGCATAAATCGTTTTTGAAGCCTTATGATTCTCAACCACTCCGATTGTGACAGCACTCCCTATAGAATACAGGCCATGTTCTGTGATACTATTGAATCAATCATTCGCACTTATGTATTTATTGCCCGTAGTTTGACTGATCCAAAAGACAAAATACAAGTGTTAATTCGTACCTATATGTTTGCTCAACGCAGGACCTATCACCTTCCTTCTCCAGGTTAGCGTCACCTCCAGAGCAAGGAAAAGGAGTCATTTCCCTTCACCACAACTTCAGCAATATCATAACTCCATACTAAACAAGACTAATTAAATCTATGTATTACTATCAGTACTCATGATACACCAAAATCTCAACATAGCATGCCAACCTTCACCCCCTTCCCCCGACTCCCCTCCGAGCTCCGCGCTCACATCTGGCAAATGACCGTGGAGCCTCGCACCATCGACCTACGAGTAAGGTGGACTCGAAACTCATACACAAATTTATACATGGTATCTCGTACCCCCGTACCAGCTATCCTTCACACCTGCCGCGAAGCCCGAAACGTTGGACTCTACAAAAAAGCGTTTTCCGAACTAGCTCATGCAAACAGGTCTAGATTGCAGTGCGTCATTCCTTCCGACCCACAAGTGAATACAATGTCTAAACAAAGTATCTATGTCTAGATACATATGGACGAATCTAGACATCGACATGATTGACATTGGACCCTCGTACTTTGAATTCTATAAACCGATTGCGCATCAAATCCAACGGCTGAAATTTGAGTGCGAGGGTCGGAGCGAGTTATTTTATCATAAGGAGGGTGGTGAGATTCGCATGTTTGGTAATGTGAGGGAGATTTATGTTGTTTGTTTGGATGGGTTGGACGCGTTTTGGGATGCGTTGGAGGTGCATTACAGTAGGTGCAATGAAGTTTTCGGACAGTGCCCATTTCAGCCGAGCTTCAGCCGACAGGGGTGAATTCAGCAGGGCAGATTTCAAGCAGCAAC
>JAQGEP010000254.1:0-15648 GCA_028476805.1 Acrocalymma vagum
GTGGTGGTGTAGAGCTATTATACAAAAGGATACGCGCGTTTTGGTGGAGTGTCCAGGATACTGATCTGTCCAGCTTACTGATCCGACACGTTATCGCATTCCGCTGACTAATCGGAGGATTATCACTAATCGTCCAGGGAAACTATCCACGGCATGCTCAAAAGAGCAATTGATCTAAATTGATAACTTGCCACTAGAACATTCAGCGAAGTTGATTTGTAATTTCGATCTTCTCTTACCATAGGTATCTAGGCAAAGCCAAATGAGAAAGTTTGAATCTGGAAATCGGGAAACTTGTTTCTAACCCGCATTCTGAGAATTCGATGGGATATTCCATGGTCCATGGTTGTGGGTATGAATAAAAATAAATCTTGCGGCTCATCAATGTGCCGTATATGAATTTTGTAAAGTAAATAATAGTATATACATAGAAATGAAACTTTATTCACAGGACTTCCACCGTTTACACCAGAACATGTACTGCAGTGCGGTAGCAACAATGAGTGCTGTAAGCCACGTCAGAACTCAAACATGGGGAATCGCGTTTACCAATCACGTTCGGCCTTCAACTTCCTCCACCAGTCGCGAAGCATCCAAGCATCGAACTCAGTTACCTCCATAGCGCTACCAGCCATCATGATGAAGTTAGTCTGGCCCTCAGGCGTCCAGTCATAGAAGTCTATTCCGAGTCAGCGAAATCCGAGAGAAACATCCCATAATTCGTTTCTGAAAACCGACTTACCCAACAAGCCAAATCCATGACCCATCTCATGCAGCAGAATGTGGATGTTATCACTGTTGACATTGTCCAAGAAGTAATCCGGGCCGAGTTCCTGTCCCCAATTGTATCCGTAGCCTCCGAATTGGCCTTGCAGACTCTGGTCAAGCCATAGGCTGATGTCATAGCGACTATCGGCTCCGCCAGGGCACTGGCTCATGTCACCATCCAGGTGGACTGCACGATAGCATCGAGTATCGCACTCGGGGACACCATCAGGGTCGGTTGTGGTGTAGATGTCAAGGCCGGAGGTATCGCCTTCAAGTAGGTTCTTGTTCTTGACAGCATAGCCAACGACGTTGACCTTTAGCTGGGTGAGCGGGAAGCCCTCAAAGCCGACTAGAACGTCAAACCACTTCTGCAGAGATCTCTGGAGAGCTTTGACAGTGGCAGCACGGGTAGTTGCAGTGCTCTTTCCGGAGTGGTTCCATCGGACGCAGTAGTTGATGGTGCCGTTGTTGGCCATGAGCTGGTCGGTAATCCAGTTCTTGTCCTGGAGACCTTGCGGGTTTTCCTTCATGGTTTGTTTCCAGACCTTCACCAAAATTATTAGTTCTAAACACAATACGATATTAGGGCTCGTCGTACCTGATCAAGAGCAGTCACCATGTTGGAAGGCGGGTTCCAGGTGGTGGCCTTTGGAATGCTGGCACGGGACGTCAAGTCGGAACGCGCGAAGACATTGCGCTCCTCCAGTGAACAAAAGCGTCTGTCAATGTGTTTGATGGTAGGGTGAGCCAGCGCACCCATACCCAAGGCCCAAACGGCCACCAAAGAATCAATCTTAACCATGATGAATAACTGAATGAAAGAACGACGAATGGAAGATGAATGAATGTAGATAAAAAGAAGGTGAAGTACAGTTATTGATTGAGGTGCGGAGAGCCAGCTAATTAATTATACAGCAGCATTTCCTCCGGCTACTATAGCTCGAACCACTTGCGGTCAAATGTCAATAACACCTTCAAGGGTGGGCCTCGCCCGACACAGCGACCAAAGCAGCCTAGAAACTTCCTAATCTAGCAGCAGCGAAATTCAAGATGGGGACGAAGGGCTTGCTTTTTCGTGGTGGCCCATACGTGCTAATTGGATCGGGCTAGTTGTTTCGAAGATATGAAACTTTTTGCGAATAATAGCAGTGCAATGAACAGGTGTAGGTGCGTGCGCTCGGCATGTTTCGCGCACTACCGTTTCGACCAGTGTCATGGGAGAGCTTCCTCGAATTTCTCCGTCGTCGTATAGGTTGTCGTATTGGACTGAAATGGAAAATTCCCTATGCTGTTCATGGGTGAGCTAGGGAGAACTATTTGGCCCATCGCTGATCTTCCGTTCTTCGAGGTTCTTTTCTTTGCCTTGTTCAGATGTTTCCACCACCCGTAGTAGAAGACTTCAGCGGAATAATTTATAGAGGAGGAAAACTTACTAGGAGTATTATCTGCAATAGGATGCTACCATACGCATTGGTGGAATAGATGATGGTGGAATATTTCCTCTCACATCCCTGAACGAAGGCCTGCAAATTAATCAACCAATGGCCGTTGATCTAACATCAAATCTAGTACTCAATAGGGTTACCTATGAATACTACAATGCTTAATCTGACCGTCCATCCCTACACGCCACTGATCAGCTGTCGAGATTCATGTCACTTGATCTCCTTCCTCTCCCGCAACATGATTCCGGCATCCCGTGATCTGCTCTCTTTCTTAAAGTTATGCAATGAGTGACTTTAACTAATCAAACAATATCGTATTCAGCGTACGAAATGAGGGATGATGTTTTGGACACTGACCAGGAGTTGTTTTTGATGGATCCTAAGCCCAGAGGACTTCGCTGGTGTGCCTCTGAGAGGGTGACAATATGTTAAAAGATTAGGCAATAATACTATAGCCGTTAATAATTACTTAGTAAAATATCAAGCATAGAATGGATTTTGTCCGCGACAATGTTTCGAGCGGTGTGGAGTTCTGTGCCAAGCTTTTTCCATTGAAGATAAAGACCCGCAACATCCCAAAGAATGTAATGCACATTAGAAGTAAGCTCTCTGGAAGGCCCATATATCTTGCAATAAACGATAAATAGTACTATAAGTAATTGTTATTCACATTATGAACACGTTCCATACGCAGTATCATCAAAGTTTTGACAGAACTAGCACAATATATAAGTCTCTCTCGAAAATGAGAACGTCATTATAACATTACTATGAATTTCATATTCGAGCTACTAATCGAGCGTCACAGCCATGTCCTGGATACAATAGTGCAAGTAAAGCTTAACCTAAGAACATAATCTAGACCCATTCTCGAACTTTCGATCGCTAGTTTTAGCTTCTAAATGTTTCCCCGACGAAGAGGAGACCTTCGTAAGCGCTGGGTGGTTTGAAATTTATTCAATTGGCAGCTTTCGAACAGGCTTTTGCCTCAAGTGAAAAAATTTTAGGTTCTCATAATCTGATAGTCGGTTTCTAGCAGTGTTGTAGTCTTCAGTCGCTACTTGCACCATCAAAGATTCGAATAATCTCATCAATTGTTCTACAATCCCACTGCAATCTAAGGTGTGCAAGACGTAGAAAGAACAGGAATACTGTTCTTGAATCACAGGAGCCTGGATGTCTTTGGGGGGAATACTGGATATAAGAAATTACACTGTAACGTTGTATGCGGATCTCAAGATGTTTTCCCCGCTCTGGTCGTCCGTTTCTTAATATATATATCAATTGCATATCTAGCGGGAGCAGGGGATGAATACCTAGCTGCGACGTTATGTCGCGAGTAACAATATGTCTGGAGTGGGGGTTTGTATTCACATCTATGTAAAGGGACATTAAAGTATTGGAAAAAGTGTGCAGGGAAAATAAATAGAAATCAAGGGAGCGTGTGAAAGAGAGACTACCAGGGGTCTATAACAATTTACTAGTATTGTTTAGGTTTTTCAACGAATGTGAATATGGTATCAGGGGGAAAGGGACTGGTATTGCTGGTTGTTCTTTGATAGTTTGGAGTTCGGTGTTCGAGGTCTATATCACTGTAGGATTCCGAGGAAAGGGCGAATGAAGATTGAAGATGGTGAAAATGAAGTACTATCTATCCAATTTTCAAATTCCTGCTGTGGTCATCACATATTTGAGGGAGTAAACAGCTCAGCTCGCAGCGCAGTGAATTGAGGCAACATGAAGTGATATCATGCATCACAACCCATCCCCTCACAGAATAGATACATCATACAAGAGGGGAATATTATGAGCTTGCACGCTCCTGAACATTTAATCATCTTTTAAATACACATGCAATCACGAAACTCTCTCCCGGTCACCAGAACCCGACCTAAAAATTGACGCTGAAATTCCTCTCACAGCTGAGTTTCCACGTATTGCGGATCCGTAAAAACTAGAACATCCTAATAAAGGCAGTCGTGAACTAACTCTATCACATGACCAAGGCCCGAATAACAAACCAGTTCTAGGGCGCTATAGCTAAACAATCACCGCATAATCTCTTGGTAAATCAACTCCTTAAGCTGCTCCTTACTAAGAGTATCCTTATTCCTATCGAAATGGAAAAACTCCTCTGGAATAGGCATAGCAGTCGGCTCGTCATCCGGGTCGTGATACGGCTCCAAATACGGATGTTGCAGCGCTTCATCGACGGTGACACGCTTAGCTGGATTAAACGCCAACAGCCTCTCAAGTAGATCGAGAGCAAGGCCGGAGGCTTTGGGTTTAGGAAACAGCGTGTGCAGAGGGATTTTCTTCTTGAATGGAAGAGAGCGGATGTATTCGCGTGCGCGGTGGGATTTGATGCTGTAGTAGTCTTCCATGGTTGGTGTGCCGAGAACGTCTAGAATTAGGGCTAGTTGGTGATGATCTGAGGCGTATGTTAGGATTCTGTACCGACGGAAGTAGCGCAGGTTTGGCGTAGCTTACAATCTTTGCCGGGGAATAGAGGTTTCCCGCCTAACATCTCGGCCAGGATACAGCCTACTGACCACATGTCAATGGCTTTGGTGTATTCCTTAAACGTCAACATGATCTCCGGTGCACGATACCATCGCGTGGCGACGTATTCAGTCATAAACCCAGAATTATCTTCCTGAGAAGCGGCAGAACGAGCAAGTCCAAAATCGGCGACTTTCAAGTCGCAATTAGCGTTAAGAAGCAAGTTGGAAGGCTTCAGATCTCGGTGAAGAACATTTGCGGAGTGCATTGCCTTAAGGGCTCGCAGAGTTTGGTAGATGAAATATTGGCAGTGATCGTCGGATAGGTCTTGTGTTCGGATGACACGATGCATGTCGGTTTCCATGAGCTCCTGTAACGCTTTGGTGATCAATCTATCTGATGTGAATGGTTCAACTCTACCTGAATGAGGTAGACCTCAGTGCATGAATCGAGGTTCCGAGGCTTCTGGATGTCGAGAATTGAGATGATATTTTCGTGATTGAAGTATCTAAGAAGTTTCATTTCTCGCAGGGTTCGCAGGCAGAACATGGAGTGGTCGAAAGGGGCGATCTTCTTGATTGCGACTCTCTGTCCGGACGGCTTGTGGAGCGCAGAACTGTTTTTTTTTTTTAAATAGTCAGCTGGATTCTTTTCCAATGCTTGCGTCTCCACCACTTTTGAGAGCATCTACGAGCGGCACCATACCAGACGACACCGTAGGCTCCTTCTCCCACCACATCTTGAATATCGTATTGCTGAGAGACATTGAAGGAAACCTTGCGCGATCCAGTCAGTGGATTCGGAGCGTGGTTCGACATGCTGACAGCGCGTTGAAGACGTGATCGTATTGGAGGAAGGTCTATCTATGTACGAGGGCGAATGGTCCAATGAGGAAGAAGTGTGGACTGGCTGCGCCAAAAGTTGGCAGACATAGTATACGTCACGAGTGTGTGCCGTGATATCAATCTATCTTTTCCAGTTACTGTCACCACGTCACTGCTGCCGGCTTCAGAAATGTACCTCTGTCATTTGATATCGGAAGCGTTTCCAGCCGACCTTGCCGAAAACACAGGAAAGACACGCAGTACATAATAGCAAGGGTGTCACGGCTTCACCCGTTCATTCACCTGCAAGTCGCTGCAATAGGCCGGTTAGTAAGCACAGAACTCCTTCGACCGAGGCTCGGCGGAGACAGGGGCTACGACATAAACCACACCCTCGGCGGAGAGCTCTCAAAAGAAAGCCCATGCATATTCATGAGATAGCATACCACAGTATACCCGCAACCTTCGTTGCTCGGCTTTCTGTTCAGCTTTCTCTCAATTTCCCAGCCATGGATTCAGCAACAAGTTGGCATCCAAGGGCGCCCGAGCCATCCTCCCCCGACTCCGAACCCTCGGACAGGCGTAGGAAGATCCGCAAAGGGACGCACAGCTGTTGGCCTTGCAAGCGCCGAAAAGTTCGGTGCTCGTTTCCATCGCCTCAGAGTCAGACCTGTACCAACTGTCGACGGCGCGGCTCTACATGCGTAGGTCAAGATGTGCCTGAAGAGCTCATCATTCCAGAGCCACGCCAGGACGAGCCGTTTGGTGACCGTCTAGGGAGGGTCGAGGCCCTCGTTACCAACCTGGCTCAGCGTGTTGGCAGCAGTCAATCCACAGACGAGGCCAGCTCAACACCCCGTCACCAGCCGGGCATCCCAACACCTTCCCTTACGGATACGTCTTTAGAGGTATGGAGGATTGCCCTGAGAGATGCCCGCTGGCCTCGTTCGCGTGGAATTTGCAGCTGACTGAGCACGCAGGATGGAGGCCAACCCCCAACTAGTATCATAGGTAGTCACGTCCCCAACTATGTGCGAAATAGAAGAGACCATGGGCAGGTCTCCGGCGCCCTGCTTGCGGCTTACCCATCCAAGCGAGACACAGATATCCTCCTCAATGCGCTTCGGACCGTCCCGCTGTACATGTGGCTACGAGTCTCGAGGCCTGACAGCTCTCGAGTACCGCTGCCACATGTAGGGGCCACCGACTTGGAGCCTGCCACCATCAACACCCACCCCGTCCTCATAGCCAAGCAGATGCTGTGCATTGCTATGGCACTCCAGAAGCAGACCTGCCACATAACCCTCGGGGACGTCCGTCTCTCGGAGCCGCATTCTGCCATCATGGAACGGCTGGTCGATGCAGCCATTGCTCTAGTCACGACCAACGAAGAGTTCCACGGGACACTCGAGAGCCTTGTGTGCATGCAAATGGAAGCAACCTTCCATGAGTGCGCAGGATACATCCGGGGCGCCTGGCTTGCCAACCGACGGGCGTTGCTTGTCGCGCAGCAGATGGGCATCCACCAATCCTGCAACCGCAAGTTCAAGTCGATTGATCCCAGGACCGACATTGTGCGCGAAACAGTGTGGTTTCGAATCCTGTACTATGACAGATACTACTGTCTGGTGCTTGGGTTCCCGCAGGCGAGCACCGATATCAACATCGAGCCCAAGTCTCTCGACACTGCCCACGACGATCCCCTCGACCGCCTAGACCGCGCACACGCTACCATTGCAGCCCGCATCCTCGAGCGCATGCATGGACGGGAACTGAGCCCAGCAGAGGAAAGCGCCCTGACAGCAACCCTCGACGCCGACTTACTTCGCGCGGCCAAAAGCATGCCTGTCAAGTTCTGGCTGCATCCAAACTTCCACCATTACGAACAAGACTCACGAGAGGACTACAGGGAGACATGGCTCGGCAAGTCGCAAGTCCTCCACTACAACCTTATCAACCAGCTGCACCTCCCGCGACTCCTCCGCTTCAACGGGGACTCCTCAAGCGACTCGTCGAAGTTGGCTTGCATGAATGCAAACCGCGAAGTTCTGATCCGCTACTTGAACTACCGCTCCGTAAGACAGCAGTCCGGGTCAGGCTCATGTATAACATTCGACTTCGTCTCGCTCATGGCAGCCATCACACTGCTACTAGCACACTTCGACAGCCATCTACATCGCCCTACACAACCTGGCAGCGCCGTGCTCGAACACCAGCGGCTCTGCGACCGCACGACCATGGAACAGGTACTCGACGCTATGAAGAGCGTGCACCAAGCCAACAACGACCCCATGAGCGAAGCCAGCATTAAAATCCTACGCTGCCTGCTCCTGCTCGAAGACGATGCCGCCGAGGGCGGCCGCTACACAGCGCAGTGCGTCCAGCAGCCCGGCCGCAGCCAGCATTTTGACGACGACGAGGATAACGACGAGGACGAGTACGACGGGCTTTTAGGAAGAAGCACCGTGCTCCGCATATCAATCCCATACTTTGGCGTCGTGCGCATCAAGCGCGAGAGCACCCCTGTAGAGCCACAGCCCACCGACGCAGAATCAGAATTCCGCCTCCCACGACTACCCTCTAGTACCAACACCAATCCCAGCGTCCTAGTCCAACAACCCCAGCCCCAGGGCATGACAAATCTCCCCCTCGACGAGTGCCCGCTCCAGCAGTACTGGAATCCAAACATGATCGAAGGCGCAGACGACTGGACGTTTCAGGGCGTTGATATCGATTTCTTTACTCAGAGGTAGCTGGACTGGAGAAATGTAATTATAATTTAAGCAATCAATGCATGCATGAATGACACAACTTTTGAAATAAATTATCGTCTCGTGGTTCCGCGTTTAATAAGTGTATACTGCTTTATTTCACTTTGTGTGTTGTTCTTATTTTTTTTGTGTACACATCTGCTTTATGCAATCTACTGTTGAAGACTGAGGAGCAAGCCAACAATTTGGACCTGATGAAGCCTACTTAAGTACCTAGGTACTCAGAGTGTGTACTATATAATCAGGGGAGGGTTTTCCTACTAGCAGCTAATCCATCAAGCAATACTGTACATTTTCTATTTGTGTGCTCTGCTCCTGTTGAGTAACGTATAAAGCTACTACAAATGGTTATTACTTGTACAGATATTCCGCCATAATTACCCTACTATACCAATCTATCCGCCATGCGCAAATATCACGCAAAAAGGCCCTTTCAGGAAGGCCCTTGATTGATTCTACTGTATCATCACATTTGAAACTTGAATCCTCTCAATTGTTACAAGTAACAGGACAAAAGGCCACAGGCTGGGCGGTATATATCTTTAAGCCATCGCCGCGCCGGGAGTCACTCCGTGGAGCCTCTTCCAGCTAGCTCCCGCTGTGGCGACAAGGGAGGCCCCGGCCAAGCTAATAGTGATAGCCCACACCACGCGGAGGCCGGCCAAGTAAGCCTGCACAATGCCAGGGACCTGGTCGGCGGTGAAGGCAGAGCGTAGGTCGGTGGCGCCTGTCCCGAGCAGTGTGGCAGCGTTGACACTGGGGACATTGGAGGCTGCGGTGCGCACCAGCTGGTTGTTGAAGCCACTCTGTGAGGCCGAAATACCAAAGCTACCTCCTAGAACTTGAAAGACTAACAGGGACCAAAGATTAGCGATGGGCTTTATTTTTATTTTTATTTTTGGATTGGATGTGCACGTAGGGAGATGAGGGGCTGGCTTACAAAGAATAACGCCGTTAACAGTTGAAAGATCGGCGTCCGGGGTTCCAGACTGCCCTATGATGTTGGGGATTTGGTATGAAAGGCCCCATCCCCAACTGGCGATGATCTGGTATCCTATCCACTTTCCAGTTGGAGTGTTCTCATCCAAGGTATAATAGAGACCGGCGCCTATAGTGGCAAGCGCTGAGCCAATTGCGGCAAAAGGCACAGCATGGCCCGTCTTGGACACGACGGCGCCAGCTCCGATGGTAGAGAATACGACGCTGATGACAGTGGGGAGGTTGTGGACACCTGAAACAAGTGCATTGACATTCTGGATGCTCTGGAAGAAGATGGGCAGGTAGTAGAGGGATATGAAGTACGAGGCGGCCTGGCAGAAGGCATAAAGACTGCAGAACCAGACCTTGCGCTGGGCGAGAATGCGGCGTGGAACCATGGCACGCTCGCCCTGGTAAATCTCCCAAGCAGCGAAGGCAGCTGTAATCAGGACAAAGCCCACAAGCAAGCCAATGACAGTGCTGCTGTCCCACGCTTTCCTTTGCCCACCATACTCGAGAGCCAGACCGTACGAGACGATCAACCCCATGCAGAGCGAGATTCCCAGAGGGTCCATTTGCAAAAGCTTCTCGGTAAGCTTGGCCTTGACGGGCTGGGCGGCGGTAGGAAGCTTGAGGAAGAAGATGATGCCGACGGCGGCGGCGCCACCAATGGGCAAGTTGATGTAGAAGCACCAGCGCCAGCTGACGCTGTGGGTGAAGGCGCCGCCGAGCAGAGGACCGCACACAGAAGCAATGCCGTACATGGAGCCGTTGATGCCGATGAGCATAGGGCGCATGACGGGGGTGGCGGAAAAGGCGATGATGGTCAAGACGCCAGTTGCGAGGCCAGCACCGCCCAAGCCAGCCAGGGCACGGCCGACAATGAGGGCGTTGGCATTTGGGGCAACGCCGCAGATGAGGCTGCCGACTTCGAAGATGGACAGAGCGACCAGGAAGGTGATCTTGATGGGAAAATAGCGATAGACCTTGCCCCAGGATGGCTGGGAGCCGCCAAAGGTCATGAAGTAGGCCGAGGCATACCAGGAGACCTTGTCCAGGCCGTGGAACTCGGCGGTGATGCTGGGGATGGCGGTGCCAACGATGGTCTGCGGGTGGGTGGGTTGTGGGTTAGGGTTGGTGTTGCAAGGCAAGAACGCGGGCGGGTGTACTTACCTGATCAAGCGCAGTGAGGAACATGGCACTGCAGAGGGCAGCCATGATGACCACAAGCCGTGCCCGGTGGGGGTACTCGTCCTCCACCTCGACATTCTCGACATTCTCGACATTGCCAACACTTGTCTTCTGCTCGGTATCCGTGTCTGCCGCGTCAGCGGGCGGCAGCTCCGTCTTCGGCGTCGTCTCTTTCTCGTCTTGCTGCGACATTTCCGCAGTCGCTTCTGCAGGCTTCAGGCTTCAGGCTTCAGGTATCAGGTAGTGGTGGAGACAAGTGCCGACTCAGCTGACCGGCCAACTATATCCTTATTCGGGTTGCAGTTGCAGTTGCAGGACGAGAGTCCGTTATCATTTATGAGATTGAGACTGAGAATGAGAGCAGGTACTCGACCTTTTGCCGCTCCCCAACGCTGTGTGAGCGACAACAGTCCTCCGCCGACTCTCGGTGCTTGCCATTTTGGGCTGCATCGCGCGCCGACCACCCACTCCTCCTTCTCCCTTCGGCATTACAAATCTGGCTCGGCCTTGCTCGGTGGAAGCGCTCTGCATGCACGTTGTGCTCTGCCTGGACATGAGAGGTTATATGCTTTCAATTGCTCCGCGCCGGATAACGCTAGTCAAGACATCACGACATTGCTTATTCAAACCCTTTTTTTTGCTTCTGCTTACTGTTGCCTTGGTTTTGAGCGAATTCATCCTCATCTTCCTACACGCTGCAGAGAATACTCATGTAGCCAGTTAAAGTATTCATACGACGCCTCCGTCTCATGCAGCAGCTCGTCTTATCTCTTCGCTCCCCTGATTTGGAGACAACTGTCCAAGGTCGCTTCGCTATACGAAGCTCGGGGTAGGTATTGTTCCTGCAAGCAATACGTCAACATCATAATAACCTTCTCGCTGACGGCTGTATCTAGTACTTGGCGATGGCACTCTATACCTCCGCTTTTAATCTTAGCAGAAGCTGCACCACACCCTTCGACCACGCCGCCACACAAACGGCGCCAGGACCCTAGCTTAGTCCGGGTCAAATATCAAGCGGTTGCGAGGCGTGCGAGGCCCACGGCGCCATCCGCTCTAGATGGCGCCGGGACACCTTGCGGGCCGCGAGTTCCGCGGCACCAAGGGAAAGATCCTGCATAACAAGATAAGCATGATGGCTGACCCGCCGCGTGGCTTGCTGACCTACTCTTCCCATGCATTAGCTCCCACATGCGGGGGGAAACCGGATGGTTCGTGGGGGTCCTGAAAGTTAATTTTCAGCCAGAGCTTAATTACACATGCTCCAGAGCAAGGATGATCTCGCAATTGCCGCTCTTTATCTTGTCCTCAATGTACATTCCACGTTATCAACAGTTAAGCAGGGCATGATTGCAGCAAAGGATTACAGCATCAAAGGCTCAGCCGTAACTATTGCCAAGGGCCTTCGTTCCTTGGTACATCAGATCGGCACAGAGCAAGTGGGCCATCTCGCTGGGATGCTGAAGCGCTCTCAAAAGAAACCCACCCAGTGAACTCCAGATAGTACCCAGATGGGATTGGCTGCCATGCAGGTCCTTCTACCTCCACACACTCACCAGTAGGTACCTGTGCTTTCAGGCATCCATTTCAGCCCTATCGCCATCCAATAATTGCCCAACCAGGTACCCACTCCGTTCCAGTCATGTACAGGCAGCCATAATTCTGCCATTTCACCGGTCCAGATCGTTTGTCCACCCATAAGAATCGTGTTTCAAGCCAGCCCAGCCTAATGTATGTTCGTATGTAAGTAAGACCTAGTCCTCGGTTCAGAACGCTGTGTAACCCTCTTCCAACACATTCTTTTCAAATCATTGGTATCCCCTCTATGGGATGGCTGCGCAGTGGGTGGGGGAAACTTGCGGCTTCGGTTTTGAAGCACGTCATGATGTTTCTTTTTACGTGTATTATTTGGGGTAAAAAAAGGATAACATTTAGGGCACCTTTTGCAAATCCGATTTCACAATACAGTGTCTTGAAATATATAGAATTTCAAGTCAAGCTTCGAAGCATATGGTCTATTCTCAGTCCCAAACAATTTAATAGCTCTCAACTTCTCAGTGTGGAGAGATAACTTTGGCTCGCGCCTCCAGAGTATTTGCGTTGGAATTTTCACCAAGGCGTTCATTACGGCTCGTCTGCAAAAAAAACAAAGTTACAAAGTGTTTAGAAACAGAACTACTTGCGAACCAGGCACATGCTTAGAAGGCATCCTTTTATACGTGATTACTAGGTAAGCTTACTGCATACGGTTTGTCTCACCTGATTTACGTATCCAAAAAACCGAAACCCGAATATGTGCTACGGTCTCTAGCCCAATATCGGATATGGTATGCTTCAGTCGAGCGCTTGTTAATTATGTGTATTATCACTAGCACAAACATATATAAAGTATACGTGCATACTCTGCAAGACTCCATCAAACCAATCAAATCAAAACTCAAAAAAAGTCTTCCAATTGATATCTGAAATGGCGGGCTATCAGAAAAATGTACAGATCAAGGCGTCCATTTTATCGCCCCCAACCCCTGCTGCTGCTGACTAAAAAAAAATAGAACCGAAACCGTTCAGAAGATTCCATTTCAGACCAAGCATGCACTCGCTGTCGTGAGCGCAAGATCCGCTGTGGCCGTGAGCTCCCTCAATGTAATAATTGCGAGCGAGACGATAGCGTGACATGTCTTTATCAAAACCCCACTAAGAGAGTGAACCACTTGAAGTCACTGTGAGTTATACAGCAGCAGCCCATAAAGTGAATACGTCTGATTGGCGCCCCAGATTCGACAGCGTCAATGGAGTCAAGGAGCGCCTGATCAATATAGAATCGCATCTTGGCCGTCTAGCTGTCAGCATTGAACAGAACATGGACCATGACCATTCGTTCCCTGCCCCATCATCGACGCTACCAGCTCCCGTGACCGGAGTGAATGATGTCGAGAATGATGAAGACGGCGCAGGAAGTCCCGGACCGTACAGCGATGATTGCACCGATTTGCAGTTCTTCCGCAACCAGGTGGATATGGTCGATTATTATCACGGGCCACTCTCACTGTTCGTTCTCTGCAAGCAATTCCGATCTTACGCCCTGTCTATAAGCAATGCCGAATGTCGTGCTTCGTTACGAGATATGCTGCAGAATCTGTGTGACAGAGCCGGTGTGGTGGAACCTTTCCCCCCATTTGGCGGCCAGTCTGTCGTCAATCTCCTGCCCAAATACCAGGCCACGACCGTAATTGGCCACTTCCTGCAGCGTGTTGACTGTACGACGGATGTGTTTGTAAAGAGTAACCTCCTTGCACAGGTCGAGCGTATATACTCGCAACCCACCGAGCCGGGCGACGATGTATGGACGATATGTTTCCAGGCTATTACCGTGCTTGTTTGGGGCATGGAAATCTCTGCCAAAGGCGGGAACGGCCTCTTTGGCGACTTTGCTCACTTGTTTCTCCCGAGTCGCGCTGCGCTCGTCAATTCCCGCTTACTGACTACGCCTAAACTTATCAATGTTCAGACTTTGATCCTTTTAGTATGTACGGGCTCAATTTAAGAAAAAAAAAGCCTTTTCCCGCTGATGAGTCCGCTGACTATTTGCAGAGCATTGCAGCACAGCAGTTTGATCCGCCTGGATGGGCTGAATTTATCTTCGCCAACGCTTGCGGGCTTGCGCGAACAATGGGACTCCATCATACACAACTACTCCCCAACGAAACAAGTACATATGAGAAATTAGAACGGGCGAAAGTCATACAAGCGTTGTACGTGCGGGACAAGAGCTTGTGCACTACCAGGGGCTCAGTGTCGTGGCTGCCGACCCACGACTGCAACATTAGCTCCCAGCTAAGTGCCGCTATAGAGCGTCAGGCGCCCTACCATGACACGCTACAGCTAGCAATGATCCAAGATGATATCTACCGGTTGACCCATTCCGCTTCCTTTCGGGCAAGCAGAAGTAGTCGATCACAGACTGCGAAGGTGTTGCGATCCCTGGAGCACCAACTGGACCAGTATATTCATACCTTTGGTCTTTTCAACAGCCCAGCATCGTCTTACAACTCGCGTCTTGCTATGTTAACGATGGAATTCCTGAACACACGCATTCTTGCGCTGCAGCTAGGATCTGAGCAGCGACACGTTGAGCAAGTGCATTCCGACGCAAGAGCGAGCTGCCTCCTACTACTGATCGCGCACGGCATACAAGACAGCTACATACTAGAAGCCTTCGACGCATTAACGTATCACAAGAGCCTAGGAGGAAGCATAACGCAAGACGAAACAACACCGCCAACCATAAAACCCAACAACATCTCCTTCACCAGCATCCTCGACGCCTTCTCCCTCCCAGCATTCTTCACGCTCCTAAAACACCATCTCGAGTCCGTAGAAAACGATAGCAATCCTGCTTCTGCTTCTACTTCTGCTACCGACTTCGATTTAGATTTACTACAGCGAGTATCCACGTGCTACGTGCATTCCACCGATCCCATGCAAGGAAACAGCTACCACCGAAAAGTCTCTTGGACATTCGAAAACCTACTTAAAACCACCCATATGCTTAAGAACCCAGAACCCCACCACCACAGCGACTCTACCTCTTCCTCCCTCTCTTCCTCAACCTCCTCGTCATCCTCCACTGCAGCGGCCCTAACATCAATCCCAATGTCCCACTCCCACCCGCACGCCCTCCTCCCACTCAACACCCAACCCCACACCTTCTGCGACATTTCGCCCTCGAGTTCGCTGGGCGACGACTCGGGTTTCTCGTTTTTGTCACAGGCTTCGGGGTCGGCGAGTACAAATACGCCGTTTTCTTGGGATATTTGCTCGTCGATTGCGGAGCCGATGGGGTTTTATAGGGCGTTTGGAAGTGTGGATGGGCTTGCTACGGGGGAGGAGTCGGGTATATCGAGTCTAATGGGCGGGTCGATTGGGAACGGTACTGGGAATCCTGAAAGGTCTGTTGAGTGGGTGGATGGTGGGGGTGAGATGCAGGGGTTTGGGAGGAGGAAGAGGGTGAGGACTGGGGATGGGTTTATCGGGTAAGGAATGGGGGAAGGAGTGGTAAAGAATTAATCTTTCGCACGGCGCTGTCGGCTTTCTTTTTTTTTTTTTGGTGTTTTCTGGGGGCTTTTTTTGGGATTTTCGGTTTTACGCAGGGGGGAAAATCTGTTTGAA
>JAQGEP010000254.1:15658-58727 GCA_028476805.1 Acrocalymma vagum
GGGAAAATCTGTTTGAATGGTTTGTCTTGTGAGCGTTTGTTTCTTTTTTTATTCTTATTCTTATTCAAAGGTCTTGTTTCTCGTTTCAAGATATAGAGGCTAGCTGCTTAATCTGCCGAATACCTTTTCTTTTGTTTCATTCGTTTTCTTTCTTCACTCCCCTCGAAACGTAATCTCGATAATAGAATCGGTGCTATTCCGCGGCGTCTGTATTTCAATTAGCCCTAGTATCAAAGTACTAGTAACACATTCTCAAGAACCCCAAACAGCTTTCTTTACGCTGTCGAATTCGAACGGAAGGAATTGTTTAGGAAGAATAGTACTTGCCAGAATACGCGTTATTTCCAGCCGAGCATCTGCATTGCTGACAATGTCGCGCCACTCTGCCTCGCTGCGTTCCTGCGCGTTGAGCAGTTGGAGCATGTTGATATCCATTGTGCTAAACGACATCTTGTTAGATAATCCTTCCCGCGAGAATTCGGGGAGAAAGAGAAAGAGAAAGACGTGATGTTTATGTTACGTACCGCACGTGTCGCTCTGCTATACTCGACTTCTCGGTATTAGACGGCGACACCACGATCTCGACGAGCAGGATTTTACTCCCGGGTTTCATGGCCGGGACAATCTGCTGGATGATTTTGATGCTGTTTTCTGTCGACCAGTCGTGGCATATGTGGCGGAGGATGTAGATATCTGCGTCTTTGACAGGCTGGACGTCGAAGAAGTTGTGTGGGAGGAATTTCACGCGGGAGGATAGGTGCGCTGGGAGTGTGGCTGCGCCTTTTTCGACGTTGTTTTTGTAGTCTTGTACGGTGAAGGAGAGGTTGGGGTAGTGTTGGGCGAGGGAGATGGACATGAAGCCTGATGCGCCGCCGACCTGATGTGTGAATGTGTTAGCTTTCTTTATTTTTTCTCTTTTCGAATGGCAGGCCAGTTTAGATGATAATGGAAAAACTTACGTCTACGATAGTAGCGTCTCCCAAGTCCGCCCATGGATATCCCGTGATGACGTTCTTGTGGCTCTGCGTCGGATCCTTACTAACGCTCTCCATCGTACTAATAAACCGCGCCTGCAACTCCGGCCGCTGCTCCAGGAACTTAAACAGCGTGTCCTTCGTATTAAACGCAAGGCCAAACGCCGTGTCGTTTGGCGCAGTACTATCTTGATACTTCTCCAGCGCATCGGCCAGCTTCGCGCTGGCGGGGAACATCTGCTCGACGAAGAAGCCGAAGTAGTCCATTGTGCTGCGGTTGCGGAGTAGCATGGCTGAGGCGGCGGTGTGGACTACGTGGTTGGGGATGTCTTCGCGGAGGACGCGGTTGTTGGCTGCTTTGCGGATGATGGTTTTTACTTTGCGCTCTGATAGCCCGACTTGAGACGATATGGATGTAAATGTGGCGCCGCCGTCGAGTGGAATCGCCGGCAAGATGTTGAAGTGGTAGAGGCATTGTTGGGCGGCGTTGTCGATGCACTAAACAGTATACAAAATTTCTTAGCTCAGACCAAGGCCATATATACATATATCGAATAACTTTTTGTTTATTTGTGTGTTTTTGTTTTCTTCTTTCTATAAAACGCGTGTTTACTTACGCCACCCCAAAGACGATCTAACACTTCCCGCGGCCCAAGAAGTAAATCATGAAGTGCGCTCGTATCATCAATGACCGCAATCCGCGCCGCCTCGATCTCCGCGTCCCCAGCAGTGTCAGGAAACTCGCCCTCGGCATCCTGCTCGAAGGACGGCGCTTTGGCGTTTTTGCTGGCGAGCCATTTCTCGACAAGGGCGGAGTTTTTGGCGATGCGTTCGCCGAGTTGTTGGATGGAGGGTGTGGTGGACATTTTTCTCTCTTTTTTCACTTGGGATTTTTTTCTGGATTGAATTGGGAGCTACCTATGGAAGTGGTATGAACTTTCTATAGTGCTATATGCATTTTTGTTGACTTTGTTGGACGTTGCGAATAGCCTTGTTGTTTGGTTTGCATCGGGTCTCGGCTGGCATGAGGACTTGTCCGCCTCGGGTTCGGCCGTCCGAGTATATTGCTTCAAGAGTTGGAAGGCAATTGATGGGCATGGCGTGCCCTCCGCCGTAACGCGAAACCAAACCTCCATCACGTTCGTCCTGATTGCGGACGAAAAGAGACGCATACTCGCAGCGTCGGCGGCCGTCGCATGTGCTTCCACCGAGCTCCCCGAGCAGTATCTCCAGTGGGGCAATCAAAAAGGCATCTGTCAGAATAAATGAGACAGACAGGTACCAGGTATGTAGACTCCTAGTAATCAGCCATCAAGCCGAGAGTCCGAGTACGTCCCCCATCTGCCCAATTTAGCGTACCATAGGTAGCCTAGCCGTCGATCTATGCAGGTATGTAGTGGGTCGGTCCGAGGGTCTCGGCCATCTATGCTGATTCTTGGTCCCACCTACTTTCTCATACAAAAATAATGCTAAACTTTGTATTCGCGCTAACTGCTAGCCTAACTGCAGAGTATTATCTATCTGATCGACATCGACTACTTACACCCGATTTGCCCAAAGCAGTAGATAGTCTAGTCTAGCTATTAACCCCGGTCCCACCACCTACCACCTACCCTGCAATACTCACATCAGACAGCACGACAGCCCTCGGCGGAATTGGCCTGGCCTCTTTCCCCGAGGTAATGAATTTGGCCCCTTCGCTATATTTCTCTAGCAATGAGTTCGAGGCTAGCGACGCTGCCTTTCCGCGTGCAATCATGTCTACGTTGAATGCGGATATCAGCTCCTTCAAAGCTCCGCCTGATGCCTGCGTGTCGCGCACACGTGTAAGCACTTTGCTCAGCTTGAACGCGTCGACGAACGCCGTGTTTGCGGCCAGAGCGCGGACTGGGAATCTCATGTCAGCATGTAGTTATGTTGTACAATACTGATACCCAATTGCGAAATGAGGGACAGAGCAACATGCTGATGACAATGCTGATGCTGATGACCACGATGATCAAACTTACATGGAGCCATCGAGTGCGCTGCATCTCCAATCAGCAGCACTCTGCCAGCTGGCAATTGCTCTGGCTCCAGCTCCACACCCTGAAGCTGGAAGCCAGGGGTATTGTATCCCTCTACCGGAATCTTGTCCACCAGCGCCCGCAGCTTATCGGGATAGTTTCTAGTCTTCTCACGTGTAAACGCGGCCAGCTGTTCCTTTGACGCCGACTCGGTCCACCGCTTCTTCTCGCCTGTCTGCGGAGAATTGGCCGCCTGCTTGTCGACCCACAGAAGCGTGCAATAGTAGTACCCCGTGTCACCATTAGGACTCACGCGGTTGAGCGCGCCGGAAAGAACCGCTTGCTCGTCGCTCCGCAGTCTAGGATCCATGACGATGTAATTGGAATGCGAGAGCGTAAGCTGCTGCGCGAAGTCGTCGCCGCTCAGCGCTACCTCACCGAATATCGACCCTATGGGCAACGGCTTCATCACGTCTTGCCCGTGAAGTAGATATTTGCGCACTACGCTTCGTGTGCCCTCGGCGCTGACTAGAAAGTCTCCCGTCGCGGACGTCCCGTCTTCGAAATACACAGTGACTTTGTCGTCGTGCTCTTCTACGCGGCGTAGGTGCTTGTTGAATTTTACGTCGATGTTCTGCATCAGCCAATCACGCAGCCGTCGGCGGTTCGCTCGGATGAACGTCCCAGTATCGTCGGCAACAACGCCAACCCGGAACTCCGGGCGAGTGATATCATAGAAGGCGAATTGTGCGGGGAGCTTGAGGGGAAGGAGATGGCTTGTTTGTTCCACGGGGCCCATTTCTGCTGGCATGGAATTCTTCATCAAGTCGAGTGCTTCTCCGAATAGTGAGAGGGCCCAGCCTTGACCGCGGGCGTCTTTGTTGGGATCGCGCTCGTAGATTGTGAAGGAGATGTCGTTCTTGCGGAGTTGTTGGGCGAGCGTGAGCCCGCTCATGCCGGCGCCGATGATGATTATATGGGGAGACGACGACATTTTGGATGAGCTATGCAAGAATGGGAAGGAAAATTGAGATGGTTCAGAGTTGAGCTGGTCACCGTTGTTTTTGATATTCGAGTCTATGACTCGTATTTGGATCAGTATATATATATATGTGTGTGTGTATGTATGTATATGCACGTATCCCGAGGCTCCCCTCCACTACTCCACCTCCACCACCTAACATAGGCAATATATTCCAATCCAAACGATTTTGCAGAAAAAAACTGGATCTTTTGTAAGGCTCGGCGTCCGAGGTCCGGAGCAGTGGGAGTTTTCTTTTGTGACTTTCATATTAAGTCAATCGGAAGCTTTGGAATGTTGTGCTTTGCTATTGCATCACATGCAGGGAGCCTGGGCTGGAATTTGTATACATATATTGGCCAGCGCAGATGTATGGTTGCGCGCTCTTCTCGGCAGGGTATAGATCAGCAGTGTTTAGATGCTTGTTGCACGGCATAGCTCGTGGAAATGCTGGTCATTCCGAGATGTGTGGTGTGATCATATGAGCATATCTCAAAATTTGGATTAGCGCTGGAGAGATTGTTATAGCTGGATGTATAAGTACAACACGTATAAAAACATCAATGGCAGCTTCTAGCACATGTAGCTAAGGATTCAGGATTCGGTACGGAGAAATAAGTGCCGGTGCTGGCTGGCCACAGTGTTTACCGGCACTTACGTCACTCAATCGAATAGTAAAGAATAGGAAGTGGTCTCAACGAGTTTGTGGCGCATCCGCATCTTAATTCAATCACATTTCACACTAGATACTTCCGGCGCCTTCCGGAGTCTATATAAAGAGTCACTTCATGCTACCGTCTGCTTGAGCCCTAGCTCCCCAGTAACCAAATTCATCGAATACCCATCAAACACATCAAACCCAGACGGACCATCCAGATTCATGACATCGAACTTGACGAACCCATCAGCAGCATGTTTTCGGTAGCCATTCAGATAGTCCAGCTGCTCCTTGGTTAGAAGCGCTTCTGCTTTTTCAATCGCGAGCTTGTATTCGTTGTCTGTTGCGGTGGTGCCGTTTTCGCCAGAAGCAAGCGCTCGCATGGTTTTCATGAGTTCTTCTTTCTCTAAGGTGGCGCCGGTGGACCCGTTGGAGGCGAGGGCTCCTAGGCAGAAATCGAGGGTGCGGAGGACTTCGACTTGGTGGAATTTGGTGTTTACGTCTACGGCTCCTTGGATGACTAGCGGAAACGGGTATTGTCAGCATGATGCTCTGCTTTGGAAGCAATAAAAGTTGACTTACTCGGTTTGAAATGCGTGAAGGCGCGATCAAATGACCCTTCGTCAAAATCGGATATCACAGCTTCTTCTCCCTGAAGAATTTGCTTCAGCGAACTTGTGACGACAATCAGGAAGCGCGAGTACGATGCGACTACCCTCCGCGAGTGCCAGCTCGCCGCCATGAGCTCTGAAGTTTGCTTTTTCATTGACGCACATATGGTTGCTGCCGCTGAGAGCCCTGCATTGAGCGCTAGATGCACACCGGATGAAAAGAACGGGTCTATGAAGCACCCAGCATCGCCGGCGATGCGGACATTGGGACTTGCGTATGCCTGCGCACTGTACGACCAGTCTGAAGCAGACTTTGTGTCGCTAACCAGCGTCGCGTTTTTCAGAAGGTTGGAAATGCCTGGATTCTTCTCAACGGCATCGAGATATATGCCTTTACTATCCAAGCCGGTTTCTTTCTTCTTGGCCGCGAGCGCCTTGGAGTGCTTTACTACGCCGACCGAAACCTGGCCGTTGTGCAGAGGGATGTACCAAATCCACCCGGTTCCATCGCTCAGAGCTTCAAAAAAGGGAAATCCTTCCTGAGGAGTCCCGGTCCCATATTGGCCGCCATTGGTCCAATATGCCCAGTTCGCAATGCTTTGCAGCTGGTCACTCGGATTCATTTGTCTGTTTTTCAGGTACTTGGTGCTCATGATGCCCTGGCGCCCTGAAGCGTCGACGAGGTATTCAAAAGCCACGCTTCCCGAGGAACCATCTTTACTCGTCCAGTTGACTGAGGTTGGGCGGCCGGGGTCAGGGATGTCTTTCTCAGGAGCAGTGCTTGGAGTTAGGTTGGATGGTGTGAACTCTATGCTTTTCACTTTGACGCCATCGTAGACTTTGGCGCCGCACGATTCGGCGTGACGGAAAAGCAGCTCGTCAGCTTCGGAGCGAACAACATTGTACGCGTAGTTCTGCGGACCGCCAGCAGCTACAAAGTCGGTTGCTGTATTTCAAGTCAACAAAATCTTTTATTCATTATTTTAGAGAGGACCTACTAGCAGGTGGCTTGGAAAAGTTCAATTTGAACGTGGCTCCTTTCTTTTAATCCTCGGTTAGAATTGTAGTTGAAATGGTTCGCCAATCATTGTGTACCTTGATATAGAAGCCATGCGAGTCGAATTTCTTATCGCAGTCGATGAAACGCAACAATGGCCTTATAGAAGGAAGCATGCTTTCCCCGATATGATAGCTATATGAGAGTCAATTTCAAGAATTGCATGATGACCAAGGAAGGCTTCTTACCGTGGAAATTTCTCAGCCTCGAGAACAACAGTATCAACGCCCTCACGTGCCAAAGCGGCACCCGCGTACGAGCCTGCAGGCCCACCGCCAATAACAAGCACAGTGCATTTCTGAGGGGGAAGGGACACCATTTTCGATTGAGACGATTGAGGGAAATTCTAATTAAAAAAAAAGGTGAAATGGTCTTGTGAAGTCCTTGGGAAACGTGAAGGGGTGTGGGCATATCGGGGTTTTATCCGGAGTGCAGAAAGAGGGAAACCGCCTATCCAGAAAGTCTAACCGAAATGCCAAGTGGAGTTCGAAGATAGATTTGGAAAAAGTAACAATGCACACTCATTCTATGTTGCGAGCCAAAAGCTGACCGGAGCCCCGCGTTGCGGTGGCCCAGGCCCGACCCGTTTGTGATGTTACAAGCGAAAGATGATGATGTGCAGGCAGCTCGCCGTCCGGAATCCGGCGAGCGAGTCGCTCAGGTAGGCGGTCTTGGTGTCTGACAACGTATTTACGGTAGATAAGTGGGCTCAGACTCATGGCCAATGAGCACCACAATCCTGTCAAAAATCCTTTTCAGTGTTCCTTTGAATCCACATCGCGGCGGTTCGGCTTGGGTTGTCAGGCATAGCTTATCGTAGTATTCAACTGACTATTTTATCACGTACTTCGTAATTGCGAGATCCCGAGCCGAAAAACGAAACACAGGGTAAAGGTGGTACGAAAAGGGGGCAAAAACAAAAAAGTAAAAACCAAAAGCCCAAAAAAAATACGCGTACGATGTTGATTGATGGAGAAAGAGCGAGAGAGAATCTGTAGTTACAAGACCATGCCAAGCCGCTAAGAAGTGAGCTCTTCCCTTTACCACATCACTTTATCGATATCTCGAGGTCATATAAAATTACAGTTGAAATTATTTAACTTTTGACAAGATTTCCCTACGCTAATTTTGCAGAAAGAATGCCATGAAAGTGTTCATAGTCATACACCATAGTTTGTTGGATTGCCAAGCCAACCTCCCCGAGCAAGTTCTTCCACTGCGCCTCAGTCCGCTCTAAGCTACCACATGAACCTAACATGATCAAGTCCATTGCAGTGGAGTATGACGGGGTTCCGATTTCTGGAAGGATCATGTCATTTATAAGTAGCACAGATTGCGCCGTCATGGCAGCTTTGATGTGGCCAAGGATGGTCTTTGCTTTCTCGTCACTCCAGTTGTGTAGAATCCAGCCTAGATGGTAGAACTTGGCACCTAAGAGGCAAAAAAGTCAGTGGTTAAGCCCAAAGTTATCAATTCTGGGATTTGAATTGCGGCGCAACTTTCTGTTGTTGAAATGTCAGGGTTGAGAAATTCACACTGACCTTTAATCGGCTGCGGCTGGAAAAAGTCGTGTCCTAGTTTCTCGACTCCCGGCGTTGGCAGAGCATGAGACAAAGTGTTAGGCAAATCTTCTAACACGATGCGGCCTGGGAGATCAGGGAATCTTCTTTGAAACAACGCGCAATAATGCCCAACATTGCCACCGATATCCACGAAAAGTGCTTCATTGGAACCTGGATTCCAGCCCCGTGTCTCGGTTTCAAATGGATACTTCTCCAGCCAACGACCTCGCACATCTTGCTCCAGCCCCATATATGCTATAAGCGACTTCAAATTCTCTGGGTGCTGAGAAAAGTATGTGTAGGGATCGAGGTCAGTATTGTATGCAGGTTGGAAGACAGTGGCTTTCCCATCTGTAATGTCTTGGTAGTTGCTCTTCCGCAAGAAATCAGGCATTTTCTGGAACAGAGGTCCGCAGTTCTCGAAGCTGTATATTATCAGTTACATCCTTCTCATGCATAATTTGCTAGAGAGACGTACAAATGCGTCACAATCGTGACGGCTTCAGGGGCCGCGAGGTGCTGACATTTGGTGTTTGCTTCGAATTTATCCACCGCCGTTTGGCGGACCAAGCCAACAGAAGCCATGTATCTCAGCAAACGTCCTAGCAGTGAAATTAGCTACGTTCCTGACGAAGCTTAAGTGTAGGAGATATAACCTACCAAGGGTTAGAGGATGAGCGCCTGTCAGAGCCTGCAATTCCTTCAAGGTCTGAGGACCTTGGGAATCCAATGTCTGGAAAATCTTCAAGTCATGGCCGATTCGAGCTGCTGCGGCTTGCAAAGGCTGCACAGCATAGTTAGTTGAATTGTGTTGGTGATTTCGAAAATGCAGGGCCTACATAGAGAGATCTTTGCAAGGGTTAGCGCGTGTTTTTCTCTGTTGAGCTGAAGTGCACTTACAAGCGTATTGCTGTCTCCTTTGGAGTCTCGGTGGAGGCAATAGTGTCGTACAAATCGCGTTGGAAGAGTTTTCGTGAAACCTCATCTTCGGAGGTTAAACGTTTCTTGATTTCGATCAGGAGATCTGCCATCGTGTTGAATTTATGTCCGTGAGATATTGTTCGAAATAGGAATGTTTAGAGGTGATCATTCAAGTGTGTACCACCCAGGTAGGCAAGTGCGTTACTAATTGGTGCCCTTATAGTTGTACCATTCTTGAATGTGTAAGCTGCCAATCTTGACACCTTGGGTTCCTTCAGCTCTGATCCTTCGCAGCCTACACCGCGATACTGACTATCAGCCGAAAGTCCGATATTATACCTAACATATGTAGGTTTCAGCTTCGGGATTCGGCCGTCATTGATGTAAGAGTGGCGGGCTACACTTTCCTTATCTCACTGTCATCCAAGAAACATAAGCCTCGGAATTCGGCCGTCATTGAGGAATGGCTAGCTTTGCCTGAATCCGGGTCCCGTCAGATTTCGTGATCCTTCACTTCGATTACAATGCCTTAAATAGACTGAGAAGCTGATTACTCATATTTCTTATGTTAATTGATAGCACTGTTTATAACACTCTATCACTTATACGTGTTCCCTGGTCATCAACTGACTTATTCATGTTTCTCTCCACGACGTGTTAACGCTCGTTGTTTGTATTATCGGCGAATCATTGTCAATCCTTCGCGCCGTCAAGATCCAACACGAGACCGAAGTACCATGACGCGTGCGAAGGTCATCTACTTGTCGGGAGAAATTCCACAAGGAGACCCAGAAGGAGACCAGCGCATTTTATTCAGAAAACTGCATCTTCTTAGCAAAGAGAGAGATCATCCTATCTTGGCCTCGACTCTCGAGGCCATCACTCTTGCTGTGAAACAAGAATGCTCGCGACTGGAGAGATCTCAGAGGGAGTTGGTCCCTACGTTTGAAAGCGTATTGGACCTGACGGATCATGTTATTGAGCTCAGGAAAACGCCGCTGGGTGGGGCCATTGAGCGAGTTCTTGTACTCGTCTCCCAGCTAGGTGTCTTCACTGCGTAAGTCTAGAGGCAAATCACAAACTTCGTACTAAAGGCGCTAACATGTGACCAAAGCTACCACGAAGTTCACCCGCTTGAATACAATTTTCGAGCTGACAATGCCGTGCTTATTGGACGCGGGCCAGGTCTGCTCTCCGGCGCAGCCATTGCTCTCTCCCCCAGTCCGCTATTGCTTCCAGCTATGGCCGCTGAAATCACTAAAGTCACATTCCGATTTGGGCTTATCGTAGACCAAGTTTGTCGATCACTCGAGGTGTCACCCAGCGAGATCAATGCTGAAGGCGTAAGTGATTTTTTATCTGTGTTTCAAACCTAATGGTCTCTCAAAATGGAAATTTTGCTAACTCGCACTTGACGTTGCAGGCTTGGGTTTATTGTGCTCATGGGGTTGATCTGAAAGAGGCTCAACAAGCAGTAGAACGTTTCAATGCGGAAAAGGTGAGCTTCTAACACTAATGAAGTAGACGATCACTAATGCATAAATTACTCCAGGCATACCCTGAGGCCAACATGGCGACCGTTTTCAACAACGACGATAGATCAGTGAGCATTGGCGGGCCACCATCAACTCTCAGATCTCTTTTCTCAGAGTCGGCATTCTTCAAGCAGACGAAGAACGTTCCAATGAGGAAAGTGCAGGGGATGTGGCATACTAATAAGGCTTATGGCCAAGAGCATGTGAGGCAGATTGTTGAAGGAATCGCATTAACCAATCATTTGTGCTTCCCCATATTCTCACCTGTATCTGGCCGACCTTTCGAGGCGACGCACGGGACATCACTGCTCACAGAGATGATGACAGAAATCTTGACACAAAGCATTCGGTGGGATCATACTATTGACGGCGTTTCTGCACATTTGAAACTTCTTTCACCAGACGAAGCGCAGCTGTGGAGCGTGCAACCTTCGCATTATATGGGGAGCGTCATCGAACGGTGGAGCAACGAGCTTCCTTCCACAACTCTATCACACCGCATAATGACGCCCACCGTATTGAGTCTGAATCTGGGGCACAGCCCACCTCGAGACGCAAAATCAGCCAAACTCGCAGTCGTTGGCATGGCATGCCGATTTCCTGGTGGCGCAGACGACACTGAGAAATTCTGGGAGCTTTTAGTGCAGGGTCGCGACGTTCATGTCCCCATACCAGCTGATCGTTTTGATGTCACAACTCACGTGGACCCAACGGGGGAGAAACCCAATACATCGAAAACCCCCTACGGCTGCTTCGTAGACAATCCAGGACTCTTTGATGCTTTTTTCTTCGGTATGTCTCCGCGTGAAGCTGAGCAGACCGATCCGATGCAGCGACTGGCTCTCGTCACAGCCTTCGAGGCTTTGGAGAACTCGGGATACGTTCATGGCAGACGAATTCACCAGCGTCGAGTCGGTACATTCTACGGATGTGCTAGCGACGATTACCGTGAGGTTAACTCCGGTCAAGACATTGGGACTTATTTCATCCCGGGTGGATGCAGAGCTTTTGGTCCCGGCCGCATCAATTATTTCATGAACTTTTGGGGACCAAGCTACTCCATTGATACAGCTTGTTCTTCGGGTCTGGCGGCTATTCAAGCTGCCTGTACTTCCCTCTGGAGTGGGGACATCGACATGGCCATTACTGGTGGTATGAATATCATCTCTAACTCGGACGTCTACGCTGGCTTGAGCAAGGGTCATTTCTTATCAGCTACTGGAGGCTGCAAAACGTGGGATGAAGGTGCTGACGGATACTGTCGGTATGTATATTTTCATAACTCCGAAAGTGTCAGAAGCTTAGGTGCTGCTGCCAATGCCGCCGCTCATCATTCAAGAGCTCTGAGACATTTTAATATTTTGGAATACTCCCGAATAATTCTTGATGAATCAATGCTAACTATGATTTTTTCCAGAGCGGATGGCGTTGGAAGTGTCGTTATCAAGCGGCTAGAAGATGCAGAAGCTGACAACGACAACATCATTGCCGTCGTTCTTGCTGCAGGCACCGACCATTCAGCTGAGGCAGTATCCATTACACACCCACACGACCTAGCACAAGCCCATCTTTACAACCAGATGGTCAAGCGTGCTGGAATTGATCCGTTGTCTGTTGGTTATGTTGAGTTTCATGGAACGGGAACCATCGCTGGAGACCCAACCGAAATGAGGTCAGTCACCAGTGTTTTTGCAAACGGGCAACCAAGGAACACGGATCTCTTGATTGGATCAGTTAAATCCAATGTGGGCCACGGCGAAGCTGCTGCTGGTATCATGTCATTCATCAAGACGATGTTGGTTTTCCAGAAAAAAACTGTCCCTCCACATGTCGGTATCAAGACTGGGCTGAATCCGGCTTTGCCCAAGGACCTGAGCAAGAGGGGCGTTATCATTCCAGCCACAGCAACACCTTGGCAGCTGAACAACGATAATAAAAGATTGGCAATGGTGAACAATTTTGGAGCAGCTGGAGGAAATACAGCAATGATACTCGAAGAGGCGACGCCGCGTCCAAGGATTGGCGAAGATACGCGGCTTACACACCCCATCACGATTTCCGCAAAAACGCCATTTTCTCTTCAAGAGAATCTCAGACGTGTGGTGGATTTTATTGAAACGCGGCCGGATGTCTCTATTGCTGACTTATCCTACACTTTATCGTCACGAAAGATGCACTATAATTACCGGCTTTCGGTACTTGCATCTTCCCTGAAGGAGGCTGCTACACTTCTTTACCCACATATTGAAAACGCTCAAGACCAGTCACCTATTTCTTCACAACAGGCGCCTGTTGCCTTCGCTTTCACTGGCCAAGGAACATTCTACACGGGCATTGGCGCACAGCTGTACAAGGACTCAAAACCTTTCCGGGAGCAAATCCACCGACTCGACGGTATTGCACAGCGCCAAAAGTTTCCCTCCTTCTTGCCCATCATCAACGGCACCTGCAATGCGGCGGATGTACCCATAGTTTCTATACATCTAGCTATTGTGTGCGTAGAGATTGCTCTCACACGACTCTGGGCCTCTTTTGGCGTCAAGCCAAGCGTCGTAATCGGCCACAGCCTGGGTGAATATGCTGCCTTGAATGCAGCCGGTGTCCTCTCCGACAGTGACACTGTTTTCCTTGTCGGAACACGTGCGACGCTTCTTGAGACAAAATTTACATCTAACACGCACGGTATGCTGTGCATTCGAGCGTCTCATGAAAACGTCCTCAAAGCTGCCGATGGCATTCCATTTGAAGTGGCTTGCATCAATGGTCCCGAGGAAATAGTAGTTGGCGGTGCAGTAGCAGACCTGGAGGCTCTGGCAACCGTTGTCGCGAAGGTAGGCTACAGGACCATAAAGCTGAATGTGCCCCACGCATACCACACAAGCCAGATGGAAATTCTGGTGGATGAATTTGTCAAATTGACGAGTGCTGTTGTGTGCAAGCCGCCCAGAATTCCCATCATTTCGCCTCTCTATTCCAAGGTGCTTTCTTCCGACATTGATGTTGGATACTTGGCCAAGGCGACTCGAGAAACAGTCGACTACGTTGGTGCACTTTGTGCGGCTTGGACATCTGGCGTTGTGTCAAAATCCACACTATGGGTAGAGATCGGTCACCACCCTTGCTGTGTCAGCTTTATTGCAAAGACGTTGCCGGACACTCGATTGACACTTCCAACATTGCACCGTGATCAAGATAACTGGACCATGCTCGGCAAAGCACTCACTGCTTTGTACAATGCTGGCTTAGCCATAGATTGGACGGAGTACCACTCACCTTTCGAACAGGCTCTCCGACTAGTCGATGCGCCTACATATGCATGGAATAATAAGAACTATTGGATTCAGTACAGCGGGGACTGGAATCTGACCAAGGGACAGGCGCTCTCTGACCCCAGCTTCACCAAGGACATGACTCAGGTTGTCAAGGGCTTCCGCACAACAAGCATCCACGAAATCCTTTCCGAAACCTACACTCCATCCACAGCCAAGCTCATGGCAGAGTCAGACATGACCGACCCAGCATTGAAGGATGTTATCGAAGGCCATGCCATGAATAACTACGGAGTTGCCTCTTCGGTAAGTTCATGAATACAGATTTGCTCATATCAAGACTCTTTTCTGACACTAGTAGTTTCTCCACGCGGACATGGCCTTTACGGTCGCGAAACGTATTCTTGATAAAGGCTTTCCAAACTCAGATAACTTTGGCATCAATGTAGCCGACTTCGAATATCACGAACCTGTCGTGAAGCACTACAACCCAGTCGAACCTCAACCAATTGTGGTGCATGCCGAGGCCGACTTGGAAAACAAGAAAGCCTATGTCAAATGGTATAACCCCGCCAACGACCTGTGGTATTCCCATGCTACTATCTTCTATGAAGAAAACCCCTCATCTTGGCTGTCAACATGGTCCCGTACAGCAGGTCTTGTGACAAGTCGTATCGCGGCCCTGAATGACATGGCCGCCAGTGGAAAGGCCGATAGATTGACAACCAATCTCGCATACAGCCTCTTTGGGAAGTTGGTCGACTACTCAGACATGTATCGGACAATGAAGTCGGTGGTGCTCAACAACGACGAAGCGGTCGCTGAAGTGGAATTCCCTGCCGATACATCCGGTACATGGACGGTACCTCCTCATTTCATCGACGGATGTGTGTCCTTGTCTGGCTTTATTCTGAACGGCGGAACGTATTTCGATAACACCAAATACTTCTATGTCACACCAGCCTGGAAATCGATGCGGTTTGCAAAGCCGCTTGCGCCTGGAGGCAAATACCTCGCGTACGTCCGAATGGTCCCTGCCAATAACCATGACTTCGTTGGTGATGTGTACATTCTTCAAGATGACGAGATTGTCGGAGTCGTTGAGGCAATTGTCTTCAGACAATGGCCGCGCGTCATGCTGGATCGCTTCTTCCACCCCCCAGCTATCAAGGCCGCATCTCAGGCTCCTGCTACCTCTCACATTACCCTCCCTCTCCTTTCGTCAGATTCGAGTGCGATGACATCCAAGACGCAATCGGTCCAGCCATCGCTCTTTAAGGACACCCCCAAAATCCGGACCGGCCTGCTGACTCCTCCCTCACCGCCGCAAAGCATTCGACTACAAGAAACCAATGATGAACCACTTCATTCGAACCTCAAAATGTCAGATACGGTCACCCGAGCGTTCGAAATCATAGCTGAGGAGCTGGGCATCGATGTCCGGATGCTAAATGACGAGGCACAGATTACTGATTTCGGGCTCGATTCACTCATGTCTCTTGTTCTAGCACAGAAATTGCGTCAAGATCTCAAGATAGAAATTCGCGATGCTTTCTTTTTGGAGGTATCTACTTTTGGCGATTTGAAGGCGTTGTTGGGATGAGTTTTTCTTTTTTTTTTTTTAGTTTATCATTTTTACGATGTCGCGGATTTTTATACGTTTTGGCGTAAATGGGTGAATGTTAGAATAGAGGCTAGACTACAGTTGGTTGTATGTGTATTTCGTCACTTTTTCTCAATTCCAAAGGTATACAAACTGTTCGCTCCTCCTTGAGTCAAGCTTGTGCAAAACATACATTGAATGCTAATGTCCAACACGTCCGCCGCGAATCGGAGTTTTCGACTCTCGGCATCCGGTACCGACCCTGGAGTGGGGGAATTTACTCGTGCAGATAGACGCATGCTTCAGCTCGACCGAATCACCGGGCTTATCGGTACTCTCAGATGTATAGACTCCTTGGTATGAATGGAGTGCCAGACGACTATTGAGAAATGTCGACATCGCTCTAGACGCACAGAGTAGTCGGAACTCCGTGTCAATGACCAATGCCATAAAGGGTAAGCGACTCTAGTGTGTTTCTTTCCGTTGTTATCAAACATGGAGATAGCTGTAGGAACCGGACGCGTCGCCGCTTACACGTTCAACTATCTGCAGCTTGCTGATGGTACATTGTAGCACATAATTGGCCATCATGTATGAAGACATTGGTTCTCTTCGGCATTCGGGTGCCGATAGCCCGCTGTGGCATGTAGCACATTATTAATCGTTCATTTATGAAGAAAGGTTCTTTTTCTTCGGCGTTCGGACGACGATGACCGCTGTGGTTATATTGTTGACTGTTGTTCTCTCAACAGTGTACCTGTACGTGTCTCACACTTCGGAGATTTTTTGAATCCTTCCTTGCTCACCTCATCCAAGATGCGCGAAACGCAGGTCCTGTACGTACACTGTTTCTATCAACCTCGGAATGCTTCGGAATCTGAGTTCCTGAAGTCGCTTTTCAACTCCAAGCGTCAAACATGCCATGAACATATACTAATTCGCAATCCAGCATAGTCGGGGCAGGTCCTACCGGCCTAATGCTTGCTCTCGAGCTTGCTCTCCAAGGAACACCATTCCTTATCATCGACCGCGCGAGCGCGTCTACGCCGCTCGACGAGAGTCGTGGCATCGTACTCCACGCCCGAAGCCTGGAGCTGATTGCCCGACACGACATCATAGAAGAGTTCTTCCGAAAAGGCTACGGAGTTACAGGATCGAGAATGTATGTGCACAAAAAGCAAGTTCTCGAGCTGAGCTTTGAGGAAGCAAGTGCCGTGTATGAGGACAGCAAGTTCCGCATGCCGCTGATGATCAGCCAGGCAGAGACAGAAGCTATTTTTGAGAAGAAGCTGGAAAGTACGTATGGAATCAAAGTCGAGCGGAGTGTTGGTGCTGAGGCGCTGGAGCACGATGCAGAGGGCGTGACAGTCCTCTTAAGCACCGGCGAGAAGATCCGCAGCCGTTACGCAGTGGGCTGCGACGGCGCGCACAGCATCGTCCGCAAATTGGCCGGGCTGGAGTTCGTGGGCGGAATGTACCAGCAGGACTTCATTCTCGCAGACGTGCAGCTAAAGTGGGATCAGCCCATCCATATGAGCTTCTGCTTTGGAAGTGCCGGCTTCTTGTCCTGCATTCCTATGCGAGACGGGCGTTTTAGGCTTATTACCACCAGGCTTAGCGAGTGGGGAAAAGACACAGAGCCGAAACTCGAGGATTTCCGGCAGGCAATTATGGCGCTGGCGCCAGGAAATTGGGAAATACAGGATGTTTTCTGGCTCACGAGGTTTCGGCTGCATCATAGGATCGCAAGCAACTATCGTGGTGGTAGGCTTTTTGTTGCGGGTGATGCAGCACATGTCCATAGCCCAATGGGTGGACAAGGTCTGAATGCTGGGATACAGGATGCCGCGAACCTGGGGTGGAAGCTGGCTGCCGTTCTAAGGGGAGAACAGAGCGATAGTTTCCTGGATAGCTACCACGATGAACGCCACCGCGTCGGGACGCATCTACTAAATGGCACTGACCGAGCCTTTGAGTTCGTAGCATGGCGAAACCCAATATGGATATTCCTGCGAAATACATTGGCAAGCTGGATTACACCTTGGTACATGAACGATCGACAGAGGAGGGCAAAACGCTTGCGTTTCCTAACACAGCTGGGCATTCGATACAACCATAGTCTAATTGTTGGTTGTGCCTCGTTGTGGAAGGGGCCTCTTGTGGGCGGTGATCGAGCTCCCGACGGTAGAGTGAAGGGTATATCAGAGGAGACGAACCTGCACTCGTTGCTTCGGAAACCAGGCCACTATCTGCTTCTGTTTTCGGGTATGAAACCTAGTATCACAGATCTTGACAAGATAGCGACCAACTTCGGCGATTTTCCGGCTACGGTTTACAAAATCTCAAGCCAGAACGGAAGTGACGATGACACTTGGGTGGACCTGGGCAGCTCGCTTCATAGATTGTATGGGTTCAGTGAAGCTGGGTATGTTTTCGTTCGGCCGGATGGATATATCTCGTTTATTGGCGGGATGGAGTCCATTGATGAGCTGAGAAGACAACAGTTGATAAAATCCTAGAAAATAGTCAACTGCTATTACAGAACACATCAATCCTGCGCTTGCTGGGTCATTCGCTGAGAGCTTATCACAACGCTATCAACAACTAATTGGGCACTTCGTATTGAGAGAACGATGATTTCTCGATTCTGGTGATTTTACATGAGAGTTTTCCATTAAAACTAACCAAGAAAGCCATACACATTTTCCAGCTTGAGGCAGAGCTACAACTGCCAAAATAACCACAAATTATTCCATATTTCATACTCATGAAACTAGTCCGACTATTCCCTACTTTTCAATCTTCTCCACCTCAGCGATGCGTTGTGTCGCGGTGGTGGCTTTGTGGAATTGCCACGGCTTGATCTTGCGCTCAAAGAGCTCATCAAGTTCAGCAGCAGATCGACTACAAGATAATTAGAATGAAAAGATTTCAGCAACGACTGGGATGGAATATCCACATACCCTTGTGTCTCGGGGACCAAGAACCAAACACCCAGGGTAAAAGGCAAACCGGCGCCTGCGAAGAACCAACCAGCTTTCAGACCCCAGTTCCATTCCGTGTTCGTAACCATGTATGGAACCAAGACGCCAGTCACAATACCGACGATGCTTACAGAGGCTGCCGCGAACCCTGCCGTGTACGGTCTCAAGCGTTGCGAAGATATTTCGCCAATGAATCCCCATGCCGTAGCACCATTGGCAACAAGACCAATGTCTGCCCAGAAAACTTAGATCTCCGAGGGAACTTAACCATGTAGGGGACAACTTACTCCAGAAGCAGACAATAGCCACAAATGCTTTATTCGTCGCTGCTGTGCTAGGAACAACACCAAGGATTCCAGTAAGCACACAGCAGACCCAACACAACGTTGTTCCATAACAAGCCAGCCGGCGCCGACCCGTAGTATCAGCCAAGCAGACGACTATGATGCTGAACGCGATGCTGATACCGGATGTGATGCAAGTTACTTTAAATGGGTCATCGATACCTGCTTGTTGGAAAAAGTATGTCCCCAATACGAAAAACATACCCAAGCCGATCCACTGCTGACTCATGAGGGTCCAGCAGGATACTAGCGTGCGGAAGCCATCTCTTCCTTTGAAAATGGCATACCATTTCTCGTTCGCTTGTTCGGCTGCTAGGGCTCGTTCATGTTCGAGGTTTAGAACTAAGAGGTTTAGTTGGTGATCCACATCAAAGTCTGTTACGCCTTTGTACAGATATCGGAGCACTGTTTTCGCCTGATCCATCCTGTCTTTCGCAATGCACCATGCTGGCGACTCTGGCAATACCAGATAGATGAGGAACATCAACCCAATCTGAGACCACTGTGTGTAGATGGCAGCTTTGTAGTCGTACGCATTCTGTTCCGACAGGACTTGAAGGGCAACGGGGGCAAAAAATTGTCCTGTTATAAACCAGAGACTGTAGCACATGAGTAGGGCTCCTCGAATCCGTACAGGTGCAACCTCGCTGATATATGTTGGAAGACCGGACTGCATGCAGCCAACACCGAGGCCACCGAGGATCTTAGCAACAAGCCATACTTGCCAGGTGTTGGCAACGCACTCAACCATCACGCTGAGCGCAAGAATGAAGCTGGGAGCGTATGAAGTTAGCTCATGTTGTTACCGTGTAGTCTAGTCCGAGCAATTTTGCAATTCAAAGTGACTTACCAATATCCGTACATTGTCCACTTCCTCCCAAAACGATCGGAGAAGAACGGCATTGCCACCATTCCAAAAATCTGACCAACAGATGCCATGTTCTGCCAAGCAGCCATGATCGAAGCTTTGAAAACAGTATTGCCATGGGCGTTTTTGCCGGTTCCAAACTGGTTGACAAAACCTGGGTTCGCATAGATATTTCCCACAAGTCTACGAGACCAGGTCAGCATCTTCACCAGAGACATGCAAGGTTCATTTCCAGTCGTGATGAAAAAGGAGGAGGAGAATGATATGTACCCAATTTGATATCCATCAGTGGCAGCGCTAAGCGTAGCCAGGAAGCATAGAAGAGTACACATCTTGAATTTCTTGGCCGTCTCTAGAGCATTGAGGTCTTCATAGCCTGATAGACCTTGACCTCTAGCAGACGCATCGGCAATGGCATCTTTCGTTGTGTGTGCTGCTTCGCCCACATCCTCATGTCGCTCGATCACCCCAGATTCGATTGGCTTCTCCTCAAGGGCAGCCATCATACGAATAGAATGTAATTCTTAACAAAAAAATCCTGTTAATGTAGATGAAGAATATTTACTTGAGGAATGGAACCCATGTTGATTTATAGATTGTTGAATCGACACTACCCCGGACTGTTGTTCCCCAGACACTCCTAAAATTACGCGGCGACCAGGCTATGCTTCCCCAGACTGAACTGTTCTAATATTTCGTTAGCGCTTAAGGTTCTCGCCGTGGCTGACTGGTGTCCGGGATGGGAGGGTGTGTTCGTGCGGAGATGGAATTCTCGCTTCGCAATACTCTTCGCCTTGAACTCTGTGTATTCTCTGGACCGAGGGGATGTTCGGATTCGGAATGAATTATTCCAAGCAGTTCACTCCAACAACAAGCATCTGGATGGTAGGGCATAGAACAGGGTTGCACGACTTGCTCTGCAGTCAGTGACCTGTGTATTATCAAAAGCAGCTCTATAAGGAGATGATATTCACTTTCGTAAGATCTTTCGCAGAGGTTACTATGGTCCAAAAGGTGAACCCTTTAATGGAGACAATGAACAATGTAGTTTTGTTTACAGCGCCAGTTTCGATGCAGTGAATGCCAAAGGCCCTTTCTCGCTCATAACTTTGCCACAAGACTAAGGAGGCTTGGACATGAATACTTCGGTCGGATGTACACCGAACATGAATCTCCTTTAACCGTTTCAAAAGTCAACTTTCTTATGGCCCCTTACAGTTCTGCTGTGCAATAACACCAATGAACGAATATTCGCTTTGAATCCGAAAATCATCCTAGCATGCCTTGGCGTTGACCGCCATCGGCCCTACGTATCCGAGTATTCTCTTAGAATACGCTGGCTAGTACGTACGCCACGCTATGCTCTAGCCCCGCAATACGGAAATCCTTCCGGGCCTTAGATCTAGGCGATCGTTTTCCAAAAGAGCTGGGTCCTAGGAATGTGTTGTTTGACCATGAACTGAGCATGTTCTTTCACCGAGCAACGGCAGCAGGACTACGGCTCATGCGAGCAGGATAATAGCCGGTGGATATGGTTACTTTCTCTTGCATTCAGTGCTGTTTCAGCAATCTAGATACCTCACTTCGAACTAGCACCATAGATAGTAGTAGGTGACTGCAGGCTTTCAATCTTATCCGGAAAGCGCAATTGCCTCACGTCTGGCAGTTACACGAATTATATCATACCAGAGATAGTCAACTTGAACATTGAAAAATAAAGAAAATCGAAGGATTAAGGCAGACACATATTAAGGTGGTCAGAAATAGTGCAGGACTTTCAGTTCAGTTTCGTGTGATTAGTCTAATTTGATGTTATTTTATGATCAAAGCCCATTCCAAGTCATAGTCACCAACAACTCAAAACTAGCCTCCAAGACTTCGTCTTCCGGAGCCGCACTACGTCCAACAATGAGCTTGAATGTTCCGGCCTCTGCCTTCCACTTCTTATTAGTCTCGCACCAAAACGCAAGTGCAGACTTGTCCAACTCAAGATTCATAGTCGTCGTCTGGCCAGGTGTTAAGCTGACTTTCTCAAACGCCTTAAGCTCCTTCCTCGGCCTCTGAACAGAGCCCTTTACATCCGAAATATAGATCTGTACAGTTTCGGCACCTTCAAATCTACCTGTGTTTGTTACGTCCACAGAGACCTTTAGAATGTGACTCGACTCAGCGGCAAAGATTTCGGGCACGACCAGATTGGAATATGTGAACTGTGTGTATGAGAGTCCGTACCCAAAGTAGAACAGTGGCGCTGTTTTCAACTTTTCGTAATAACGATGTCCGATAAATACTCCCTCCCCGTACATGATTGATCGATCGCTTTTGCCATAGTTCAAGAATGCAGGGTTGTCCTCCAGGCGTTTGGGAAACGTAATGGGAAGTTTTCCGGAGGGATTAGCATTGCCGAACAGGATGTCCGCAATGGCGTTTCCTGGATAAGGAGAGTAAGTATCAGCATCAAGAAGAGCAAAGGTCGGGGTCATACCAGTCTCCTGTCCACCATACCAGGCGAATACCAAAGTGTTCACTTTATCGATCCAAGGCATCGTCACGGGCAGTCCGGCCTGGAGCACAACAACCTGAAAATGCGTGTCAGAATAATAGATCACATAAACTCGGTTTAAGTCGTCTCCTTCAGACATACCGTGTTCGCGTTCGCCTCAGCCACACGCTCAATCAACTCATTCACACGTCCAGGTAAATCAAGATCCTCTCTATCCATACTCTCCATCTCGTAATCCGAACTCAATCCGGTCATGATGATAGGATACTCGACCTTTTTCGCAAGCGCAACCGCATCTTCCAGAGATCGATCCTCATCCAGAACTTCAAATCCGCCAAGACGCACACCACCAGCGGGAGCCATCCCAATTATAGGTCCCGTTGGTTCATTAGTCAAAATGATCGTGATGTGGTATTCGCGACCTTCTTCGACATCAGCATCGTAGAAGCGCTCCATGGAAAATGAATTAAAGACAGGAGTAATGTTAGTCTTTTCCGGGTGGTCCATCCAAAGATCAATGACCCGTTTGCCACCTAATCTCATGATTGCCTTGCCAAAAGCGCTCAAGCCAAAACGATATGTCATTGTCTTAGGGGCTGTGAAAACTGTTGTGATACGCACAAAATGTCTCTCCGGGATGTGCTCGGGCAAGCTGTCGGCGAATGAGAACTGGGTGCTGGTTGACTTGGCTGTCCATAGCACCTTCTGGGAAGGTTCTTCCTCTGGGTGACTGGCGAAAAACTCCACAAAAAGACCGGCTTCTTTGGAGTCTGGCTGACGTAGCCCGCTTATAATCAACGGTGAGAATCGATGTGAGTATCCCCCAACTGTACACTCAATGTTTTCACTCCCAACTTGAGCCGTGATTGCGTCGTACGGCTTGCTCACGTAGTACGGCGTAGCTTCCGAGCTGCCTCCCCCACCAGTAGCAGGTTGTTTGAAATGATCACCAATCAGTCCAATTTTGCTCGCTCCAGCTTTGAGTGGAAGAACTGCCTCGCTGTTCTTGAGTAACACGATGGAATCCGTAGCCACCTTACGAGCAAGAGCCCGACTTTTCTCTGTATTGTTGTCTCCATTCTCTTTGGGATCGCAAGAATCATGTGTCTTCGCGATGATATGGAGAACTTTGCGAACAGCATCATCGACGCGTGCCATGGGCACTTTGCGACTTTCAACTGCCCAACTCAGTGCCTTGCCTCTCCAAACGGTTGGGCCAGGCATTTCAAGGTCCATGCCGGCGTTAAGACTCTCAGAGGTACTGTATGTTCCCCACCAGTCGCTCAGCACCAATCCATTAAACCCCCATTCTTTGCGTAGGATTTGGTTAATCAGATAAGGGTCTTCAGAACAGTGAAGGCCGTTTATTTTATTATATGACGTCATAAATGCCCAAGGCTCGCATATCTTCATAATCGTATGGAACGGGAGAAGATGCAATTCTCGCAGAGTGCGATCCGTCATACGGACGTCGTCTTCAATGCTCATATATGATTGATCGTGCGCGGCATAATGCTTGACGCAAGCCGCAATCTTTCGGTCCTGAATGCCAGCAATGTAGTGCCCTCCCAGCGTGCCACTGAGAATGGGGTCTTCTCCAAATGCTTCAAACCCCCGGCCGATCAATGGAGATCGCTGAAGACAGACTGTTGGCGCAAGAATAATGTGTTTGTTCTTGGCCCTGGCCTCATCGCCTAGCGTTTCTCCAACTTGTCGTAATAGCTGTTTGTCAAAGGTGGCACCCATTCCTGTCGCTGAGGGTAGTTGAACTCCGGGAATTGGGTTGAAGAAGTTCGCGCCGCGAAGCCCATGAGGACCGTCAGATGTGTGTATGACGGGAATTCCGAGTCGTTCGTTGCCATTGAGAGCGCAGCGTCCTTGACCACTCAGTAGAGCGATTTTTTCTGTCAGGTCGAGCTTGGAAAGTACATCCTCAATGTTTTCCTTGCTGAATTTTGGTGTCATAATGTTGTGATTTTGTGAACCGATTGATGCCTCTAAAGTAGCAATTTCCTGTCCGGACCGATTGGATTATGTTTACTCAAGGAAAAAAGACAGCAATATTAAGTGGGAAGAACATAACTGATAAAATAAGAGAGAGTGGACCTTATACGAAAGGATGAACCGCTGGGTATGTGTAAGTACAATACGTCACCCACTGCAGCATTCTGCGGTGGAGAATACCGCTGCCGGAGCCTTACTAGTAGTAGTCTTTCCCCAGTGAAAATGCAGGTTTCCTAAGCGTTCAGCTAGGATTGTTCCCCACCTAGCAATTGCCCGTCATATCAATTAAATTCAGCCACCGGTCGGAATCCATTAGACCGAGTGGTCTTCCGAGAGCATTTGTTGCCGAGCGTTGCTGGAGGGAGGGGCAAAAGTTTAGCTGCAGGGAGGTGGCCTACTGCAAGTGCGTACATTGTCCTCCTGCTCGTCTATGGAAACCGAAGTGAAAATATTCTTCCCGTGGCCTTGGATCTATTGGATGCGATAATCCATTTTCAGTGCTCGTCGCGTATAAGGCTGCGGGCTATAAATGTCTGGCTTTATACCCTGCCATGACTTGCATTATCAACAAAGAACTGTTGCTTCACATTATCTTCAATTTGCGTAACATATTTGCGCATAAATCAAATTACAAGGACAAAGTCATCTATCCGTTCCTCTAAACATATCATGGCTGCTCGATTATTGAAAGTTCAAGGCGAACGAATTGTCGACGAAAGGGGCACAGAGGTTAGACTCCGTGGTTGTTCTATCGGAGGAATGCTCAAGTAAGCACCTACTCTTCAAATTCAGATCCCATAGCGTAACATACTAAGTGAATGAACACAGCCCAGAGAACTTTATGACTGGTTTCACCGGCACTGAGTCCCAAACACGTTCCGCGATGATTAAAGTCATCGGAGCCGAGAACTACGACTATTTATTCGACCGCATCGTTTACCACTACTTCGGCGAGGACGACGCCCAATTCATCAAATCAATCGGCCTGAACAGTGTCCGCATTCCCTTCTCATACAAGCGTTTCGAGGATGACATGAACCCACGAGTTATAATTCCAAAGGGCTTCGAACAGCTTGATCGCGTTGTTTCCTTGTGCTCTGCTCACGGCTTGTATGTGATTCTTGATATGCATGTAACCCCCGGTTCGCATAATCCAGACTGGCACTCCGATAACCACACCAGCTATGCTGCCTTTTGGGACTACAAAGACCATCAAGATCGATGCATCTGGCTGTGGGAGCGGATTGCACAGCGATACAAAGACAACAATTGGGTTATTGGTATTAACCCGCTCAATGAGCCCTGCGACCCGGAGCAGTATCGCGTAGCTGCTTTCTACAAGCGACTAGAGCAAAGCATTCGCGCAATTTCCCCTCGGTACATTTATTTCTTGGATGGTAACACATTTGCTATGGAGTGGAAAGGCTTCGATAGCATCATGCCTAATGCTTCATACGCAATCCATGACTACAGTATGATGGGGTTCCCAGTTGGTGAACGATACGTAGGAACAGCCGCACAAAAATCCAAGCTGAGGCAGCAGTATGCGCGAAAAACCGAGTTTCACCATCAACACGGTGTGCCTGTATGGGTTGGCGAATTCGGCCCTACATACGAGCAAAGACAGCTTCCGGATGCCGATGCGATCAACGCTGCTAGATCGGATCTACTTGATGAGCAACTGAGGATATTCGACGAAGAAGAAAAGGCTTCGTGGTGCCTTTGGTGTTATAAAGACATTGGAGTAATGGGTATGGTTCGCACCTCGCCAGATTCTGCTTGGATGAAACTCTTGGAACCGTTTCAGCGGATAAAGGACTCTCTCGAGGTCGACAGCGCGACTACGCATCCAAATGAGGAACTTGACCGGCGTATTGGTGACCTGGCAGCATGGATTGATAGGATGTGCCCTAGTGCTCAAAAAACATACCCGCCCATTTGGAAGACCGAAACCCACATACGTAGGAATGTGATCCACTGTTTTGTAGCTGGAAGTCTTTGCGGAGACTTTGCGGAGCTCTTTCGTGGAAAAGACAAGGCAAAATTGGAGGAATTGGCGGAGAGCTTCGCCCTACGGAACTGCGTGCGACGAGAGAGAACAATCAGCAGTCTTGCTCAATATGCAAAACCGTGATAAAGACATCTATGAAGCAGCGGAACGATGGGAAATGGCGTCAATTACGTCGTCCTCATCTAAGTGGTAGAGAAATATAGTAAATGTAGCAAAACTTCCTTTATCCTTGCACTTCGTCTACTGCCATGTGGTTCTTTGGTGCATATTGACAAGAATCTATACCTGGATTATCTGATAGAATCTTGGAAACGTTGACAGGCCATTCCAACCATGTCGCGTACTCGGGCCCTAGCAGGCGTGACACGTTGTCGAGAAGATGGCTCGCCCAGGAAGGTAAAAACCAAGCTCTTTTCTGCGTAAGAAGTAGAGGTGCAAAGTACGCAAGCAGCAGCAGAGCCCCTGGGTTTTTCGCGCGCAGTATATGCACAAAGGAAGGATCCATGAAATATAACCAGGCAAGTGGTAGTTTCATTCCGGCGTCAACAGTGACAAGGCCTTCATGATTGCCAAAAGTTGCCTCGTAAATGCGAATAAGGGTATTGCATTCTTGCTCATGGATTGGACCGTATGAGACTACGAGGCTCTTGAGTTTGTCCAGTGGATCGATCCAATCAACATATGGGAAGAACTCGTATTCGTACCTCGGAGTTTCTTTCGCAGTCTCGTTTTCAGAATCCTCGGAAATCAGCCGTCGCAACGGTCCAGAGAAGAGAATACCAGGCTCGAACATGCGGGCAATCAGTCGTGGACCAGTAGCCAACGAAGCCAACTTTCCAGTCGACCCACCTTCCTCAACATCGCATACTAGCAAGTCATCAGCAGTGGTCGGCCCTGCGGCAAGCATAACCAACTGCACAAGGATGGAGCTAACGTATATTGAACCACAGGTACTATTTCTGATGCTCGGAATCTGTCTGTTCAGCTCAGCAACGCCTGCCGCATTGTAGCGTCGAGCACAAGAGATGTAGCGGGCTCGTGGCTCACAGCCCGCGGCTATGTCGAACCTGTCAGCTAAATGATATCCGGAGTATGATAGAGCGAGGTACAAAACGACGGGATTCTGAAAGCCGAGGTGTGGTGCGTCTTGCGTCCAGAAGCGGACAATGGGATGGTCATGCTGGTCAGTGTGCGTTAGGCTCAAAGCAGCGCAAGTTACGAAGTGGTGGAGTAGTTCAGCTTGGGTAATGTTCAATGGTGTGTTTTCGATTTCGATAACCACCGGCAAAGTACATGGAGATGTCACTTGCTCGGATGCAAGTCGGGAGTGAGGACCCAAACCTGTTATTTCTGGCGGATCGCTGCGTGTTCTAGTGGTCCCAGTGGTTGAAGCATCACTTGCAATATGCAGTAAAGTCCAGTCTTTCCGTGGGCGGCCTCGTCGGCGGCGAGGAGGAGTTAATGTCTCGCTGGGTGCCACTCGGCTTTCCGTAACTAGTACCGTCACAGGGAATGTGGTGTTTCGAACATTTCCATGTCCATGACCCTGCCGAACTGCCTCAGGGTAGAAACATGCAAGGCCAAAGTTGGAGCAATTCGTGCATGTGGGCTTCGCCTCGTCACACTTGACCTTTTATGTCAACATACGTCCAATCAGGCGATGTGTACAACAACCTTTACTTTCCTCCTTTTACAGCAAATGCACCCTGCTCTCGACTTACGGTGGCCTTTCCGCGAGCCGGGCATCAATCGTGCCGCTGGTACCATTGGTTTCTAGCGGGGCCACTGTCAAATGGTGTGATGGCATCAATCGGCGGAAGTACCCTGGGTACTAGGATAGGTGGGTTTTGGTGGTTGGAACACAAAATGCTGCAGCCAAGGGGGCAATGCGAAAATAAATGTTTGTTTTTCGGATTCCCATGTAGATACGCTAGACTAGCTAAGTGCGGCATGAGACTGTCCCCAGGTTATAGCTGCTAAATTGAGTTTGATCCACGCTTTGCCAAGTTACCCCATAACAAGCCACAAAGTGGGGATGCTCGTCCCTCGGGGATGTCGGTAGAGGGCACGCCGAATTCATAGACTAGTCTTTCTTGGACACCTTTGCGTCGAGCATTGCTCAGGAACAGTGGTTGTGTCTGTTGTGAAGATTGACTAAATGAATTATCACAGAGGGATTTCCCAATAAAATCCATAGATACCAAATAACATCAGCCTTGATACAAAGTCTTTTGTCTATGCATATCACAGCCAGGGAAGACCAATGGCAAGCTCCATCGCACTACTACCACCTACCTTTGAGCACCATCATTCCGGGCTGGGCGTGTCCACCGGTACCCCGAGAATATCCTGGAGATTTCAGCATTCTCCCGTGCATCCTTTCAGCTGGAAACAGCATGCCTACGAAATCCAACTGCTTCATCCCAACGGCTCCCTTGCCGCAGTCCATCGAGAATCCTCAAACTCTGTGCTAGTCCCCTGGCCTTTTGATCCTCTTCAATCCCGGCAATCGGCTCAGGTTAGAGTTCGTGTGTTCGGAAATGCATCCGAACAACAAGAAACATGCTCGCCCTCACAATGGTCCGCCTGGGGAACGGTCGAGGTAGCTTTTCTTGACCATTCCTGTTGGGAGGCGCATTTCATTACCAGCTCACGCATTGTCAATCCTGAGAATAACTCACTTCGACCTTTGCGTTTCAGAAGAACATTTCAGATACCTATTGAACAGGGAACAGTAAAAAAAGCACGCCTCTACTGTACCGCATTCGGCGTTTACCAATCTTATCTGAACGGCTCTCAAGTGGGAGATCATGTCATGGCCCCGGGATGGACCAACTACTATCACCGCCTCCACTACCAGACTTTTGATGTTACCAGCCTTTTGCATCACACTAAAGCCAATGTCCTGGCCTTTGAAGTAGCCGAAGGCTGGTATGCTGGCCGCTTGGGGTGGGGCGACGGAAGGACTTGCAACTACGGAGAGAAATTGGGTGTCCTTGGTCAGCTCGAGATTCTGTTTGAGGGTGGTCGAACCTATGTTGTTGGCACCGATGGCAATTGGGCAACTTGCGCAAGTCCGCTGGTAAGTAGTCAGATTTATGATGGAGAGGAATATGACGCTTCCCAGGATACTCCAACATGGTGTGGCCCTTTTGGGCCTCAGCACAACGAAAATGGATGGGTTGCTGCGGAAACCTTGAAAACTTCGCTCACAGCACTTGTCTCGCCAGATGCGCCTCCTGTGAAAATCACCGCCGAGGTTGCACCAGTTCAAATATTTACCACTCCATCAGGAAAGCGTATCCTAGACTTCGGGCAAAATCTTGTCGGCAAGTTGCGTATAAAGCAAGTAAGAGGCCCTCATAGACACACCCTCAGCTTTATTCATGCCGAAGTCATGGATCATGGCGAGCTAGGAGTACGTCCCCTGCGATGCGCACGCTGCACTGACAAGATCATCCTATCCGAAAGCGAGATCAGGGACTGGTCACCGAAATTCACATTTCATGGTTTTCGATATGTCCAGGTTGATGGTTGGGAAGCCTCCATGGGCGTGGTGCCCGAGTTGAGCCTGGATTCTATCACAGCTTTAGTTACCCACAGCGATATGAACCGTACTGGGACATTTGAATGTTCACATCCTCTAGTTAACAGGCTTCATGAAAACGTAGTATGGAGCATGCGCGGCAATTTCTTTTCTATTCCAACTGATTGCCCTCAACGGGATGAACGCCTAGGTTGGACCGGAGATATCCAGGTATTTGCACCTACCGCGAACTTCTTGTATAATTCGGCATCGCTACTGGCATCGTGGCTCCAGGATTTGGCCGTGGAACAAAAAAATCAAAAAGGCGTTCCTCCATTGGTGGTTCCAAATGTTGCGAAACATGTCTATCCACCTGTGCCCCAAGCTGTTTGGGGCGATTCTGCGGTTCTGACTCCCTGGGACGTTTACATGGCAACTGGGGATCTACACATTCTGAATGCCCAGTATGATAGCATGAAGAGTTGGATTGAGGACGGCGTTCGCAGAGGGTCAGACGAGCTATGGGACACTGACCTCTGGCAACTTGGAGACTGGCTGGATCCCACGGCTCCTCCAGACGAGCCAGGAAACTCAAGAACGCATGGGACCATAGTCGCAGATGCATATCTTGTCCATGTTACATCACGAATGGCTGAGACCAGTGCGTTAGTTGGAAACGCCATTGATCACGAACACTACCAGACACAAACACTGCGTCTCAAAGCTGCCTTCTCCAACAAATACATCGCACCTTCAGGGCTTCTGGTCAGCGATACACAAACAGCGCTCAGTCTCGCCATATGCTTCAACTTCTACAACAATCCCACTCAGCTAGAAGCCGCCGGCGCTCGCCTCGAGCATCTAGTCAAACTGGGGAAATTCCGCGTCGCAACCGGCTTTGCCGGTACGCCTCTAATCCTGCACGCCCTTACGATAACAGGCCGCGAACAAGTGGCGTATCGCATGTTGCAGGAAAAACGAATGCCCTCTTGGCTGTACCCCATCACCATGGGTGCTACAACTATTTGGGAGCGATGGAACAGTATGCTTCCCGATGGAAGCATTAACCCCGGGGAAATGACAAGCTTCAATCACTTCTCGCTCGGCGCTATTGCTCACTGGCTTCACAGCGCTGTTGGTGGGATTCGTGCAAAAGAGGCGGGGTGGAAAGTCTTCTTCGTTTCTCCCAGGCCGGGAGGAACCATTCGGAACGCTTCGGTGGCGTTTGAGAGCCCTTATGGAAGGATCGAATGTTCTTGGTCACTTACTAGTTCGGGCGATGATGGAGATTACTTTGAGATGTGTCTTGTTGTTCCACCGAATTCGAGGGCTTGGGTAAAGTTACCAGACAAGCCATTGAGTGCAGCAGATGGATACATTGTAGTAGGCAGTGGGTCGCACTCTTTTTCTTGTGTTGTAGGTAGGAAGGAATGGCCGTTGGAGGCTTTTAAGACTTGGATGCACGACGAAGATGATGGAGATCCTGCGTAGTGCGCTACCTAGCTTCCATGCTTGCAAGATCAACTGTATTGATTGATCATTTTGAGAGACATGGAGAAAACTACAATGATGCATTATGCATGAAAAGGCTATTGAATGTTAGACTATCTTTGCTCCTTTCCTTACAATGAGAAATGATGTTGTAACCCTGCTACAGTTTTTTCAAACCTTGTCCAAGTACCTTAAACACCCCAAATTTAAGCGGACCCTTGGGCTCATAATGTACGCAGGAATGTTTAAACTATTTTTCTTTCCACGTGAGATTCTGTTCCTGTCCCCTTCTCCACTTATGCCAAGTACCGTAATGCAACATCCATGCCCAGCTTTAATTTCTCGAGTGTTTACATGCTGGAGCTCCTGCGGATATTTTATAGTTTCTTTCCTACTCTAGCGAGAAATCCTTTCCGCAACGTAAAATATTAGTCTATGAATTTTCAGAATTTAAACAGTTACTTAGGTAGATATATGTTGGCCCCGAATTGTTATGCTTGCGACGTCGATTTTAAGTTACTGCAGCTATTCACTAAAATACCCAGAAAGTTGAAAGGAATAATTACCAAAAAAAACTCAAATATTTAAAAGCAAAGTAATACCATCGTTTATCTCATTTAATTATTCCTAGGCATATTTCCAAGCTTGTATCCTAAATTAATAGATAAACTAACGCGGCAACTGGTTATCAAGAGTCGGCTCACGACAGGAGATTTGAGAGTAGCTCATCGCAAGCTGCGTACTTAGTGGACAAGGTTTCGCCATCCCAATTATCGGCCTCTCATCCGTTCCTGTCACACATTTCCAGAAAGACTCTGATATTGAAATGGCGTTTTTTCTCTAATAAATAGCGTGATAGCCTACCGTAACCACAAAACTTGCAAATTCGCGGGGATGTCAAATGTTCGTTGCTCTGGTGCTAGCTACTTACGGAAATCCCGCCCGACTTCCGTGCCGAATAATTGGAGCAAATGCGCATTGATTGGAGAGGAGAAATGTAGACTCAGCGCTATCATGATTCGCAGCTTGGACGGAAGGGACGGTTTAGTTGGGGAAAACCGAGTACCGGGTTGGGGTGGTAAATGATGTTCTATCATTTTTTTGGAGGCGTTTTAGTGAGGAGAGTGAATGGGGAGAACACCTTGGCGAAGCCTTCCCAGAGAGAGGCAGGCTGGGGTCAAAAAGTGCCGAAATATGCGAGTCATGTTGCCCTTGGTGACCATGAGTACTTCGTTATAAGAGGTGGACGGGTTCTCATTATTGCAGCGTGCGGATTGTCGAAATCATTGCTTGAGCTCACAGAGAATCAGCTTTGAACTGATCGAGAGCGATGACTGTGTTATTCGAAGCGCTCGTCATTGCAGCAGCTTTTTTTCAAGAGGCATCTGCGGGAATAGCGGGCAATGCACGCGCGTGCTACGGAATCCAAACATGCAATCACTCAGAGCCGTACATGGATGCGTCCTTAACACCAGCACAACGCGCCGATGACCTACTTCAGCGCCTCACCTGGGCAGAAAAAATTGGACAGCTGGGTGGGATTCGTAGAGCATTTGGGAGTGTCAATGGAAGCGCCCAATTTAACAAAACCTCGTTCGACCAAATACGATCGACGCAAAGTGGTCAAATCGGTATGTGCGTGATGTTTTATACACAATTGATGGCTAACATGGGGTTAAGGATACGGTTCGCAGGCAAATTGGGCAACGGACCTCTTACCACTCATGAACAACCTGCGCGAGCAGCAAATTAACAGCTCTCGTCTTCATATCCCATATATCGTTATATCCGACTCAGTCAATGGCCTCTGGATTTCCGGTGGCACTGTCTTCCCCGGAAGTATTTCCATGGCTTCGTCTTGGAACCTACCTCTTTTCGAGCAGGTCATTGAAGCCTCACGCGACGAAAACGTGGCGATGGGCATAAACTGGGTGCTCTCACCAGAAGTCGACATCATCAAAGATCCTCGCAATGGACGGAATGGTGAAATGTATGGAGAAGACAGCTACCTTGTTGGGGAATTCGGCACTCGTTATATCAAGAAGATGCAGGAGAGGGACCAAGACGGATACGTCAAGGTTGCGACGACTATCAAGCACTTTGTCTTTGGGCTGGGAAGCGGAGGCGTCAACCGTGCCAGTATGTTTGGAGGCATTAATCATATTCTCAATGACCTCGCTCCACCATATCGCAAGGCTATTAAGGAGGCGCAACCTCTCTCCCTCATGGCTTCTTACTCGACGATTGATGGTGTTCCGGCCTCTATTAATAAATTTCTCCTTCAGGATGTGCTCCGTGGAATCCTCGGCTTCAAGGGTCTTATAATGTCGGACGCCAACGCGATTCAATACCTCGTAGCTGAATCTAAGGTTGCTAAATCCCGTAAGGACGCAGCCGTCAAATCCCTCAAGGCGGGCCTCGAACATGAGCTCAAGCCTGACGGCACTGGCTTATTCGTCGAGCTCACTTCAATGAATGCCGACCAGGATATTGTCTCGCTGGTAGATAATGCTGTTCATGCTTTTCTCGAAATCAAGTTTGCCACGGGCATGTTTGATCAACCGCTTCCAACGGTGGAAAATATGAAGGCTACTCTGCGTAACCAACGCCACTTGGAACTGAACCGCAACATCACGCGCGAATCCATCGTCATGCTCAAGAACGACGACAAATTTCTCCCTCTCACTAAGAGCAACATCAGCGCCACTGGAAAGATCGCAGTCCTAGGCCCATACGCAAACATAATCAATGCAGGAAATTACGCTCCCGTCATACCAGATGACCCGCGATACGGCAACTCATTCCTCCGCAGCTTCGAAAACGCCCTGGGTAAAGAAAACGTTCTCTACGCCCAAGGCACCAGCACCATCCTCCCCAACTACGATTCCAACGCGCAAGAGAAAGACCAAGCCGCAATCACCACCGCAGTCTCCAAAGCCAAAGAAGCCGGCCTCGCAGTCGTCGTCCTAGGATCCGGCTACGGCAACTTCGACCCAAAGTACTTCAACAACGAGCGAACAGATACAGAGGGCTGGTCCCACCCGGACCTCGGCTTCCCAGGCGCACAACAGCAACTTCTCGACGCAGTTCTCGACTCCGGCGTCCCAACCATCCTCGTCATGAGCTCCGGCCAAACCTTCGTCCTGAACGAATCAACCCGTCGCAGCAAAGCAATTTTCCACTCCTGGCTCGCAGGAGAATACACCGGCGACGCATTCGTCGAAATGCTCCTCGGCGAAACGAATCCCAGCGGCAAACTCACCGTTACGATTCCAGAGCATAATGGCGCGTTTCCCGTAGCGTATGATTTCTTGCCCTCGGATGCGGTTGGTGGATTTGGCACTGCGACTTTGTATGATTGGCATTGGCCGCAGCTTACGCGCAAGGCGGCGTTGGCATTTGGTTATGGGCTTAGCTACACGACGTTTTCCATGTCCAGTATCGATGTTTCAGTATCTGGAAGCGGAGCTAACCGCACTATTAACGTTTCCGTACAGGTCACGAACGGGGGTGACGTCTATGGGAAGGAAGTGGTTCAGGTGTATTTCCGGCCGCAGTATTCGGTCATCGAGCGCCCCGTTATGCAGCTGACTCGGTTTTTGAAGGTTGATGTTGGGGCTGGGGAGTCGAGGGCGGTTGCGCTAGATGGTATTCCGGTTGAGGAGTTGGGGTTTTATGTTAATGGGGAGTGGGTGGTTGAGGAGGGGAATTATACGTTTTGGGTGGGGAGCTCGTCGAGGGAGGAGGATTTGACGGCTGTTGAGATTGGTATATGAGGGTTTGATTAGTTGGTTATTTAATGTATAGATGTTTTTGTCTTGGAACTCCGTTAAGGTTATCAGTCTTTCTGTATTATCTTTAACCCATGCTATCGGGAAACACACATGTATTCCACGTCTGGATTTATAGCTTCAATACAAAGTCTTCCCCCTGGAATCGGCAAGCCACCCCCAATCATGAGACCCCCACCATGAAAACATAGATAACCCAATATTTCCAGCACCCCCTGGACTGTTTCCCATCATAGCCTCAGTCATGTCATTGTAAGAAGTGGCCGATGGACTGGTTCCCAAATCGCTTGGAGAAAACTGGTTAGGATCTAAAGTGGTGGGTGGTACTGTGTTTCTCAGACCTGAAGAGTTGTGCCCGTTGCTGCTCCATGTCCTTGTGAAATCGCGAAGATCTTCCTGTATTGGTGGAGATGTGCTGTGGTTCGTCGTAGCTGTTATTGCGATGGCGTGAGAGGGTGATGAGGCATTGTGTTGAGGGCTCCTTTCAACTGGTATTTCACCATGTCCCGTAATATGATGTATATTACCACTAAATTGGTTGTTATTATCTTGCCCAGAATTGCCATCCTCGTCTTCTTCATTATCATCCCCAGAGAAATCAGCGCGTCGCAAAAGACTATGAATCGCCATGCGGGAACGCGCCTGGGCTGCAGCGGAGAGCTGACTATTTTTGCTTGCCACGGGCCCGCTATCTGAGAATTGTCCCGGACTGTGGTTTTGTGCAAGGAGCTGGTCTTCCGTAACACCTGAATTAGTATCGGCTGACGGAATCGTATCAATTTCAGGTGGCCGTGAACTTTGAGGCCGTTGGATAACATGTCCCCGGTTCCGCTGGCATTGCTGCTGTTGCTGGGAAAATAATTCAATCGACTGCTCAAGTTCTCGGATCATTGGCGTTACAAGTGCGGAAGAAAGGAAGAATCTCTTCAATGCAGCAAGGCATAAGTGGGCTCTGCTAACGGCGAACTCTGGTGATGGCCGGTTTGTTCCCTTTCCAAAGCGGGAGATGAAAAGAATAAGTCGTGTTGCGTGGTATGCGCATATAGCGGTGTCAAACTCGAGTAGATGGTGGCGATCACTGTGCTGGTTAAGTGTTGTGAGGATGTGAATGGTACGTGTTGCATGTTGCAAACAAAGTTCCTCTGCAGCGACTAACTCGACTGGATCGTATCCTTCGAGAACCTTGCTAGGCGCCGCTTCTGAGTAGCCAGGTAGCAGGATTCGATACAAGTCGCAATGGGCCTGATGCCAGGAGATGTGGGCTAAAATGTGGCGAGGCAGCCAGCGATCTTGAAGTATGTCATCTCCATCGTTATGACCGTAACTTTCTACGAGCGGGGGCGGGGCTCCTAAGTCAGCTATCATTTGGCGATGGTGATTTATAAGCTCTGGGAGACTAGATAAAGGCTCCTCTAGTATTGTAATGTTCCGGGTAAGTCTCATGATATCCCGCCGCACAGCTTCTAGCCGAACAATACCGCCAAACGCCCCGTCTTCTTCCTTGCCATGTTGGGAATTGTTGTTCGACCTTCTGCCTGAGAAATCTTCTTCTTTTTGAGGGAAGTTGATGTAGATGACTTCAAGAGGAAGAGTTTCGAATTCCACGAGACCAATAGAGAAGTATCGTTCGACAATCTTAAGCGACCACAAGACGCGGCGACGAACTTCCTGCGCCACGGGGTCAAGATGGGAGCATTCGTGATTCAGTCGCATAGCTGAGGCAAATCTAGCCGCCGTCGCTATCAACATAAAAGGTCGCTGAAACCGGCCGGTTTCCATGTGATAGTGAATAACGAGTAATAAAGCTTGAAGCCGAGATACACTGGGTCTTTCAAGACTTAGCCAGATTTTTTGCTCAGCAGATTGTATCCATGTAGCTGCTCGCTGCTGTAATATGTCGACGGAGGTTGACGCGATGTTTCCTTCCGAGTCCCCTCTTATATACAAGGAAGCTACGGCGCACAGGGCTAAGGAGAGCGGGCAAGGACTCCTCTGATTGAAACATCTCTTTTTGGTTGTCTGGGGATGTAGAAAGGCATATGATGGCAGTGGATAGATGACCTCGAAGAAGAAATTGACGAAAGCGATAATTTGATTGGCAGTTGGCGTTATGGTATTAATGTCGTTGTTACTTGAGGCAGCGTGGAAGGCATTCGATGTGGATACTGGCGACTCTAAGAGAGGCTCAGAGACGGGATTGAGAGAAGGTGATTGAGTCTCATTTGTCTCCAGTGTTGGTAGCGGACTATCATCTGGTTCGTGTACATGTACATGCGTTCTATCCTCCTGTGACCCATCATTCGCTGGAACATTGTGAAGGTGGCGGAAATGGCGTTTCGGGGACGGATATGTGCAAGCTCTTCCACGTTCTTTACAGGCCACACAGCTGGGTGAAGTACCAGAGCATTTGATTTTTCTCCCTTTACAAGCAGTGCAAGCACGCGCACCTCGAAGACGCGGCCTAAGTGGTCCATCGTCCTGAGCAGCGGTATGAAGTGTCCAGTCACTGCCATCGCGAGAGTAGGCATGAGTAGAAGGAAAGCATTGCAAGTTGAGACGGTCGCAGTTGGAGCACTTCCCCCGGCGCTTATCACAACGAACCTTTGGACGAACATGTCAGCGATATCAGATAGAAAATGGGTCTTGAAAGGACTCTGCATCAACTGAGAAGTGGGAGAAGTCGGGCCGAAACACACCTTTCGCTGTCTACATTGCCCGCATGTCTGTGGGCCTGTCTGAAATCTGGTTACTCTGAAACAGCTGGAATAGTCCATGTCACCGGGTTGATCATGTTTGGAGCAGTTCCAGTAGGTAGGTAGCAATTGATGTGGAGATGAAAAAGGGCCCTGGTCCTGAAGTCTTCGCAGAGCTAATCACAATGAATGATACCATAGGCCCTAAGTAGGCGTGACCTCGGGTAGCAGAAATTTGCGGGGCCTAAGCTACCCCCTGTCTTCCCCACAATCCCCGTGCTGAAGAGTTTATGTTTTCATTTGGCCAACGAGCCTGAGGGCTTGGATCTGCCCACCTGAACCCAGAGTCAGGGTGGAGCAGACAGTGTCCAGCCACGAACTTGGCATTTTCCGGCGGCCTGCTAAGAGTTTAGATGAGATTTAAATCCCGACCCAGCATGCCGACTGGGGAGTAGATACCTCTTTAGTAGCTACCATAGATATGGTAGGCGTGGCATGATGACAGTCTCAACATGTTTATCGTACCAAGAACAGAGCAGCACCAGCAGCAGGTTTCTTTGCTTATACCATATTTATATTGGAATAGCTCGGACACCTAACAATACCCATCCAATCGATGGTATGTACGTACATTACACTCAATTCCGCACTTCAATACTCATCTCTTTTACAACCGTGCCATTCTTCATCGCATCGTCCGCTGATTTATTTACAGCACCATTTAACGAATCTCCCAGCCTCACCAGCTCAGTTTCATTACCAATGGCCATCGCCTGCTCTGGTCGCAACCCGTTTTGCTCTGCATATTTGACCGCCGCTGGTACGCCCTTGCTTGCGCCAGACAACCGCAGGTGGATCGGATCATCGCCAATATGTTCCATCTTGGCCTCTAGCAGAGCAGTCATATGTGCAACAATAGGCGCGTATGCGGGATCATTGTATACGTTGAACAGCTCCAGCGGATCCTTTTCGCAGTCAAAGAGCTCCCACTCTTTTTCTTCCTCTTGACTAGGATCTTCAGCTTTGCCTGGCCGAGCTCCCACCACGCCGAGATCCTCGTTGTACCAGTATATCAGCTTGTAGCGGTGATCGCGAACCCCATAGTGCGCATATGCCTGGTGGATCACATCGTTGTGCATCCAGTAGCGATGATACGCCACTTGCTGCCAGGTTTCCGGCGTGTTTCCACGCAGCAACGGCATGATGGAATCTCCTTGCATATAATTCGGTATCTTGATGCCCGCAAGATGGAGGAATGTGGGTGCAAAATCGACATTGCAGATGATGTCGTTGCAGATGGACGCTGGTCGAATTTCTCTCGGGTAGCGGACGAGGAATGGCATCTGAAATGACTCTTCGTACATGAAGCGCTTATCGAACCAGCCATGCTCGCCGAGGAAAAAACCCTGATCGGAGGTATAAATGACCAGAGTATTCTCAGCAAGCCCGTTCTTGTCGAGGTAATCAAGCATTCGGCCAACATTGTCGTCCACAGACTGGATGACACGCAAATACCGCTGCATATACCTCTGGAACTTGAATGCCGATAGCTCGGCGGCGGATTGGAAAGTAAAGACAGTGCCGTCTTCTTTGTCGATGAGTTTGATGCTCGGGTCTGTGGGCACTTTGCGCTGTGCTGAGCCAGACTCCTGCTTGACGCGCTCGCCCACTGAGTGCCCACCCTCGGGCTGCACAAGGCCCAAGTCCTGGTATGTGAGATCTTCTGCGACGCGCATTTTGGCTACTCGTGCAGCTTTTGCGCGGTTTTTATAGTCGTCATTGTATGTCTCGGGTACTTTGATGGGCTTGTCCGAGTAGAGGTTCCTATGTTTTACATCGTACTCCCATGACCGATGAGGTGCTTTGTGATGGCACATGAGAAAAAAAGGCTTCCCTGAGTCTTTATTCTGTGTGACCCAGTCGAGGCATTTGTCTGTAATGATATCGGTTACGTAGCCTGATTCCTCTCGCTCAACACCAGCGCCTTTGCCAGACTCGGGCATCTCGATGAATTCGGGATCCCAGTAGTCACCCTGACCTGGAAGTACGCTCCAGTAATCAAAACCAGTTGGCTCATGTGGCTCGCCTTCTCCAAGATGCCACTTCCCAACCATGGCTGTACGATAACCGCCTGCGCGGAGGTGCTTAGCCACATTGGGCATGTGCTTATTGATTTTGTTGTCAAGAGTCATGACGCCGTTGACGTGATTGTGAGTTCCAGTCAAGATGGCTGCGCGTGAAGGTGTGCAGATCGAGTTGGTAACGTAGCAGTGGTTAAAGAGCATTCCTTCCTTGGCCAGTCTGTCCAGATGAGGAGTGTCATTTATGCCTGCGCCGTAAGCACTGATAGCTTTCGACGCATGGTCATCCGCCATGATGAACAATATGTTAGGTCTCGAGTTCATCGTGGCGAAGTTTTGACGTATTCAGCGAGTTCGCAGTGAAGATAGGGAACGAATTCGCGCAACAGAAGACAAAAGACTGGATATTCAGCTAAGAGCAAAGAACGAAAGAGGAGAGATTGAAAGACAGTAGCAGACACAATCGGAAGAGAAAGAACCCATTTCTACTCGGCGACTGATCTTCCGAGTGCACACGAGAGATTTCTCGTCAACCAGTGTTCATCCACGAGTAATTGGCACACAGGATGCAGTGGATCATCTTCAAAAATGAACTAGCTAGATTCTGGGTTGCCGGCCGACTGCCGAACACCATTTTGACCTCGGTAGTCGGCCGGGCCTACTTAGCCAAGCTAGTACCGTCAATTCGCTAAATCTGCTTCCCGTCGCCGTTGGATAAATCTTCCGAAATGGGCCAAACGTCCATCTTCAAGAAAGAATATGCATCTACCGTAGCTATATTCAAGCCATGGCATTGGGACTGTAACGGCCCATCGCCACGCAGGCAACAGACCGATTGGTCATACGCTAGCGCCACACTCCAACTTGGGGTCCTGACCTGAGTCGTTACTTCACTCATCGTCTGCTATATCAGGAGAGCTTTACGGTCATCAATCACCTCAAGCAGTCTCATCCATCCCCGGACTTCGACCCCACTTATTTATTTCTTGTTAACTCTCTTCGGCATCAAAGCCATTACGACATCGGGAGGAAAAGCACGACATTCAAGATACTCAGGTTGTCGTATATATTCGACCTTACCCTGAGTTGGTCAGCTCTTCCGTAGCTTCAGTCGACAAGATGTCCAAAGCACTCGGAACTTTCAGAGCAGTTTACCTTGTAGCGCTATGCTGCGTTGGTTCATTTCTCTTTGCTTATGATACTGGAATCGTTGGAGGCATCCTGACTTTTCCGAGTTTTCAAAGGGACTTTCGTTACAAGGATGGGCAGCGTGCAACCGTTGGCTCCAATTCAACAAGTTTACTTCAAGCTGGTGGTATGTTTCAAACTTGAAACTTGAGTGTTTGTTATCTGATAATAAATTGCAGCTTTCTTCTCTTGCTTTTTTATCTGGCCGTTCACTGCACGATATGGACGGCGATGGTCCTTGGTTCTCGCATCCTGTATCTTCAACGTCGGTGCCGTCGTTCAGACAATCAACACCCACTCACTCGCCGCCTTCTACGTTGCTCGGCTCGTATCCGGGATTGGGGTTGGAATGGCTACTGTGATCGTCCCCATGTACTCCGCTGAGATGGCGCCAAAGAATATTCGCGGAATGTTAGGCAGCATGTTCCAATTCTTCTTCACCATGGGTGTCATGACTTCCTACTGGGTTGATTACGCCTCCCACAAGCACATACCAGATGAAAGCAGTGTGCAGTGGCAGCTGCCCGTTGGATTGCAGCTCGTGCCTGGCTCTATTTTGGGTCTGGGCATGCTATTAACGAAAGAGAGCACAAGGTGGTTGGCGAAGACGGATCGACGGGACGACGCATTGAAATCTCTCATTTGGGTACGAGGTGGTGATTCCCCTGAGGTCCGCGAAGAGTAAGTATCAAGCTTCCTCTAAATGGAATGAGATTTCTTATTTCTAATTTTGATCACAGATTCGATGAAATTATTAATAGCATTGACGAGGAGAACCGCATCAAGGCCGGCGTCACCTGGAAAGAGCTGCTTCAGCCCGTCAATCGTTACCGCATCTTCCTTATCATCGCTTTACAAATCGGTAAGTACTTTCTGCATTGTTTGACGCGTATTGTATCTTATACAAGAATTGCTCTGACTTTTATCCTTCTAGGCGTCCAACTCACTGGAAACACTTCGCTGGCATACTGTAAGCAAATACTACCCTTGCCCTCCCCGATTATTCTCGAAACTAACAATCCGTGTTCAGATGCACCGCAAATTTTCAGTCTCGTCGGCGCCGGTCAAGACAAACTCCTTCTTACCGGCTTCTTCGGCTTCGTCAAAGTCGTCGCCTGCCTTTTCTTCCTCCTCTTCCTCGTCGAAAGAATCGGTCGCCGCGGCTCCCTTCTCGCCGGTGCTGCGCTGATGGGAACCTACATGCTTATCGTCGCAGTACTCACAGTTACCTTCCCTCCGGATCCAGAAGCCGGTTTGACTTCCGCTTCGATTGCATCTTTAACCATGATTTATCTCGAAGCTATGAGCTATAATATCTCCTGGGGTCCTGTTCCCTGGGTATACATGGGCGAGATCTTCCCTGGCCGCATCCGCGAGGCCGGCATCGCCATTGGAACTTCGACGCAGTGGCTGTTCAACTTCGTCTTCTCCCAGGCCACGCCTCATGCGGTGAAGAATCTTGGATGGAGAACTTTTGTCATGTTCGCTGTTTTCAACTTTGCGCTTGTGGCGTTCGTTTGGGTATTTATTACAGAAACTAAGGGCAAATCATTGGAGGATATGGAAGAATGTATGTGAAAACCTAGACCCTCCAAAGTTGTAAGATTACTAACACCGAAGCAGTGTTCTCAAAGCGACTAGGTGTCCGAAAGCAAATCGCATTGGAGGACGCAGAACCCGCGAGAGATGACGAAGACCTCAAGCAGCCTTCTACAAATGTCGATATGAAAGCAACAAATTAAAATATGTTAACCGGAAGGGCTATATGGGCTCTCAAGTGGACTTTCATAGCCATCTCGATTGGAGTCGACTAGGGGCGTTGTTCCGTACAATTCGCGTCAGGAAATTGTGACACCTATTCCAGTCTGGGACCTATCTAGGAAGTGATTGGCCCCTAACTAGGCCTAGTTAGGTCCTATAACCTATAGATATACTCTAAACCCTAAACCCTTAAGCTTTCTTTAAGGATTTGTCTCTCTCTATACATTAATACAAGCCTATTATATCTCATGTGCCCCACCTGCCTGCTAGTCTGTTATGGTCCGACCAAACAGGTTCACTTCTTACCATAGAAGACGAGGGTCTCGGGAGGCTCATCTCCATGCTTTAGACAAATAGGAGATCGAGTTGTAACAGCCGTTACAGATCATCTCTCCCAGAGCCATAACAAAGTGTGACAATTCAGCTGGCGCGCCAAGGCGCTAGTCGGTGGGATGGAGTCTAATCCGAATCGGCGCACATTCGGACTACCTATGGCGCAAATCGAGTCGAGACAGAACCGGACCCAGTCCGGCCTTTCCCTGTGGAGCCAACACATACCGCTAGTCCCGCCTCTCCCCGGACCATATTCGGGCTTGGGGAAGAAGCA